>JAUZNJ010029875.1:0-15146 GCA_034780135.1 Jordanella pulchra
ATAACTTTTAAACCCTGTATACAACTCATTTATTTGCCATTTTTCTTTTTCTTCTTCATCCCTTTCCAACAGTTACAGCTCCCAACACATCTACATGTCATAACTACATTTGTGTGGTTGTAATTAGTATTTCTAATGACAACATCTAAAAGTCATACATAGCACATAATATGAGGATCTGTTCACTTGTAACAGCTATTTTGTTGCCTCCCCTGTCTTGTCTACTTGTCTTGTTTTTATTTTTCATTTTTTTTATTTTGATTTTTTGTTCTTTTGTTTCTTTTCTCTATTGGTTTATGTACCATTTTGTTTTGTTCTATTAACCCCCTCATTGTTAAATAACTTTCTAAGTTAAACTATATTTATGTTGAAATTATATTAAATAATAATAGAAAATAAATAAATTCACCAAATGTTGCATGTGTGTCAATAGTGGATGAATTCTTAATATTAAGTCAAGCAGCTCTATGGTACTCCCTATGAACCCATATTGTTAATAAGATTTGCTAATTCTGGTTTCCGACTAAGAGGTCAGTGGAAAGGTGTGCTGTCTGCTTTTTGTCAAACAGGTGCCAAGCTTAGATTTTTTTTAAGGATAGTTGTTTATAATGGAATACTTCAATATAAAATACCAATGATTTTCTTTTCTCTGCCATTTCTTTTCTACAGAAAATACGATCATCTGTCCTCTGGCAAAAAGAAAAGGCAGATCTACTGAAACTCCAGAGCCCGATACACCAGAAACCAAAAATTACTTTCAGCCATGAAATCAATCTCCAGAGTTGACTCCAACACTTTGATTGTCCTCATGCTCCTGCAGGGGGTAGCAGTGGTGATGTTCTGCAACTGGTACTACCAGCCCAGCTCAGATGACTCTGCTCCTCCAGATCGTAAAGTTCACGTTTTGCTTCTTTCATCTTGGCGATCTGGTTCATCTTTCATGGGTCAGGTGTTCAGTCAGCACCCGTCAGTTTTCTATCTCATGGAGCCTGCATGGCATGTTTGGACCAAAATGAATAATTTTGGTTCAAGGACTCTAAGAATGGCTGTGAGAGATCTAATGCGGAGTGTGTACCAGTGTGACTTCTCAGTAATGGATGCCTACATGCATGAAAAATACAGTGTTTCCACCTTATTTATGTGGTACCAGAGTCGGGCTCTGTGCTCGCCTCCTGTCTGTGGCCTCACACCATTTGGTAATATAAGCAATATGGATCAGTGCCAAAAGGAATGTGTTGCTCTTCCTTTTAAGAAGGTGGAGAAAGCCTGCCAAATCTACAGCCATGTGGTCTTAAAAGAAACTCGATTTTTTGAATTGGAATCCCTTTACCCTCTTCTTAAAGATCCCAACCTTGATCTTCGCATCATTCATCTTATCCGGGATCCTCGGGCCGTGTATCGGTCTAAAGAAGAATCTGCCTTATCATTCAAGATGGATAACGCCATCATCTTGGAGCACAAAGATGTACCAGCAGCCGAGGAGAATTACCAAGTCATGCAGGAAATCTGCCGAAGCCACATCAGAATCAATCAAAGTGCCACCCAGGACCCTCCTCCGTTTCTAAGAGGTCGGTACAAACTGGTCCGTTATGAAGACGTAACACGCAATCCACTTCAGGAGATCCGGGATATTTATGACTTTGTAGGTTTAGAGATGACTGATGAGATGGGAGCATGGATTAATAAGATGACCCGTGGAAAGGGAAAAGGTAATGTAAAAAATGCTTTCCAGATTATCTCTAGAGACGCTGTTCAAGTGTCTCAAGCTTGGCGTACAATGCTGCCCTACAACAAGGTCAAACGTGTTCAGGAGGTTTGTAAAGAGGCCATGTCAATGCTCCACTACAAGACAGTTGGCAGTGAGAAAGAACAGAGGAGGCTAGATATCGATCTGTACAGGCTAGACGAACCAAAAGGGTTTGATTGGGCCCCTGCAGAAGTCCAGATACAGAGAGCAGGTAAAACACACTAGGTCACAACCAGATGACCTCAAAGATCTGCCTGCTGTTTCAGATCCCGGTGTAGGCTGCCAACTTAAACAATGCAACAAATGGTGCACCTTTTAAACTTTAATACGGACAAAGCAAAAGACTGCTGCTGTAATAAAGTCTATAAGGAAAAAGAAGTCTCATACAGACACCTTATTCTGTTCATTAGTTTAGGAGATTTAAATGAGAAGTGAGCACAAACGTATTACATGACAGTGTGGTAAAAAGATAAGTTCATGCAAAAAACTGGATACAAATATAGGTGAACTAAGCTACAGCTTTGGTAATTAGTTTGTATTCACCTTTCAAAATTGTTAGTTTTACAAAATCTGACTTGTTTTTTCAAGAAGCAATCTTTGCAGCACATGTGACATTATTGTTTTTTCCTATTGTACATGTTATTGGTACCAATTCAAACCCTGAGTGATGTAATGGATGAGAAAAACAGAGCTTTTTATACTGATTAGATGAGTGATCTCGTTTAATCATGGTGTTACGGATCAATAATAGGTGCTTTAGGATTAATTTGCACATTTTCGAATTTGTGCCGCCATTGTTGTGTCGTAGTACTTGCGTATTATACGTACCTGTTTACAAAGCTGTGTACCTACATCATGGTGTATGAGGTCATTTTTATTGTGGTGAATGTTTTACATCAATTCTCCATGGTTTTTAAAACATCTCAGCTGAATTATTGCAATTGAATTGCAATGTAACAAGAATTCAGACAGAAATCTTAACAGGAATTGCCCCAATTACGCTTTTTCAAATTCGGTCTTATCTTAAATCAATATCCATATAGTCTCATGAAAAACAGCAATTTGCCAATAGATTTTTCCTTAACCCTCTAGCCTCATGGTTGCCTTTCTCTATGCTGCCCTGGAATACATCTCCAGAGTTTAACCCCCTTCACATGAAGTCAGCTGGAAATAAGCAGTTAATTTAAACAAGAAACTGCTGTATCATAACTTTTTTTTGGTAGATATGTTTGCACTGATCCAAAAGTTTTGTTTGGTTTCATATGCAGCATTGTCACCATTTTTCAGCTTTTGGCTGGAGTTTCCTGGCTTTATGCATTTTTCATATTTATGGACTTTGGAAAAAAAGTAGTAAAGAGGATGTTTTTTTTACCCTCTAAAAATATCCCTATGTTATGAAAGTGCGTTAAATGAGAAACTAATCAAAGCACAGGGCCTTTTTCTTAATTGGAATAAATAATTTATTCACAGTAGACACTTTTTGATATTGCACTGCTCTCAAGAAAATTCATAATTATAGGTCTTCTATGTCATGTTTGGGTTTTTGAGCTGTCTAACCCACATGCAGAACACCAAAAACAGAAAAGCGTTTTCAAGTTAAGATATTTTATTGAGAAGTTTTGACTGGTTAGCGAGACCAAAGCCAGGTCCAAGGGGAAACAAACCAGCAGGAACCGTCACTGGGAGAGAAAGCAGAATGGTGAGTTCAAGGCACGTGGGAAAACTGGGTAACAAAACGTCTTGGTTTGTTCTTACTGTTGGTGGAAGTTGAATTGTCATCAGAGGGGGGTTCTGGTGTCCGGGGTCTTAGTATCCAGTGTGGGTCCAGAGGCAACGGAGGAGTGCGGTGGGAAACGGACAGGTCGGCTCAGGTTGAACGGTGACTCCAGGAACGGTTGTGCTGCCAGTAGAAGGGCTTTGAGGATCCAGGTGAACAACGAGAGAAGGGACTGAGAGTTCAGGCATCCAGTGGGTAAACACCACGGCGTCACGAGGGAAGAAGGTCACAGAGAAAGCCAGGAGCAGACGGCAATCCAAACTTTCAGATAAAACCTGAAGGCAATGAGGAGATAAACACAAGGAGTTAGTTTCTAACAGAAACTTAACACGAGGAGATCTTTAGGAAAGCTTGAAGCTCAGGAGGCTTTGTGATACCATCAGATAGAAAACACTCGGCTCCAACTACTGGGCAGCAGCTGCTAAAGTACAGTGGAGATGATGAGGGCTGATTAGGAAAACCAGAACCGCTGGAAGCCACACCACACATCCAACAGCCCCTGGCGCCATCTGGTGGAGAGAAAGGAAAGGCGCACAGGAGAGAAACCCACACATGAGGGAATGAGTCCCAGATCATGACATTCTGTTTTGTCAAATGACACAAATTGTCTTCTGGTGCTCTTCACTTAACTTTTTTTTTTCTAAATTGTAATTTTTGATTTGTGACTTCTGAGAGCTAGTTTAGAGTTGTGTAACAAGAGAGTAAAACTATCAGACTGATTAGCTTGATTAAAAGCTATGGAATTTTTTCCAAAAATGTAAAAAAAAGCAATTATTAAAGAATTGATTGCATCGTAATATTGAATGCAGACCATTTTCTGTTATGTAAAACATTGCTTTAATAAAGGGGGTTCAATAGTAATAGTACTCTGAAATACAGTTAGTTTTTAATGGTTTCTGATTTACTTCTCTCTCTCCGATTTAGTTTCTCTGAGATATTTTAAGTCTCTAACTAGTTATTTATCTTTTATTTTTCTACAACTGGGAATTTGTATAAATGATCCAAGTTATATCTATGTATTGTTTATAAGAATCCTTTGTAATAAAATTATATTTTTGTCAAGGGTTTATTTTAATGACACTGTTATATGTAATTATTGGACCAACATGGACTCTGTAGGCATGTTTAATGTAAAATATACCTTTAATTTATTCTTATTCTTTTTACCAAGAGCAGAATTAGACATTTTTTGTTAGGACAGGGCACAGATTTAACTTGTGTATGAAATGTTACTGTAATATTTCAATGGATTTTTTTTGTCATTCATATTGATAGACGGAATCATCACCAAATGGGTTTTTGCGATTACCTTATTGATGGCGATTTTTGTTTCTCACTAACAATTTTAAGGTTTGGGGTGTTTACTGATTTAATCTTAATCTTAATCTTTTGTTCATTAAGGTATATTTTATGTAATTTCTTTGAGATTTTTTTTCATTCATTTTGTGTCTTATTCTTTTGACTTCTGAAATTCAGTGGCTACATTTTCAAAGAGACTGTGATGAAAATACTGAATTAATTAAAGCTCATAGAAGTTCATGCTTGTTTGAAAAGTTTTAGGAAATGTAATGTAATTTCCACCTGTGTCTATATGAATTACATTACCCTGTGATTCAGTTTTCTAGAATAGAATTTGAAATTGTCCTCTTTACATATAAAGAACTAAAAACCAGGCTCCATCTGATATCAGAGATCTGATTGTTCTTTATGTTCCTAACAGAGCACATCGCTCACAATCTGCAGGTTTACTAGCGTTTCATAGAATTTCTAAAGAACTTGAGACAGATCTTTTAGTTATCAGGATCCTCTCATTCGTAACCGTCCACCAGCTTCAGTCTTTAAGGCAGACACCCTTTCTACTTTTAGTACTAGGCCAAAAAATTTCTTCCTTGATACATCTTAATGTTGGAGTGGCTCAGGTTATCATGAGTCATCTCTATGGTTATGCTGGTATAGGCTTAGGTTGCTTGAGGACATAGAGGCCACTTATCAATTTGCTTAGTTCTACTTCTTTTCCCCAATTCTGCATTACTCGTTAGCTCAACTTCCAACATTTTGTTCTTTTTTTTTCATCATAGCTTCATCTGGCCTGGTTCTCTGTGATAGGGAGCTAGAATTCCAGATTGCAATTGTTAATAATTATAATTTTTTAGACCTAATTTTCAATGTCAGTTCTCTCCTTGTGTTACAACCCCTAAAAGGGTGGTAAAGTACAAAGTATCAAGGAATAAAGACAGCACCATTTAAAATAATATAAATGATAGTTATTTGAGTGGTCTAAAAAGGATATCAGCTGCTTTAACCTATGGGAGAGGAATTGAAAGATGGTTGTGCCAAACAAATGAAATAAACATAAAAAAAACAACTCCTAACTAACCATATAAAGCTAAAGGCCCAAATCAAGCAATAAAAAGACCTAAATTATCTAAAAAAAGTGGCAATCAAAACCTACAGAGGGTGGGACAAACCACTAAACCAGTGAACTACACATCAAGCAGACTACATGCAGAAATGTACAGGGTACCCCAAATACTTAGTCCACATACCTCCCACCACTACCTGAAGTTTGCAGCATCCAGAACTAGTCACTAGAGTCCGCAGGTTAAAAATTGAGTTGTGTGAGTGAAAAGAGCAGCTTACAGAGTGATCACAGTGAACTGCCTTTAAAACAGACCTCCTTGATGCAGCTTATCCAAGTAACAATGAGGGGAGTAAATGGCAATGAAGAATTCAACCACTCTCTAATTAGTGCTGATCAGGTAATTGATAGGGGAGAGTGCCAGCGTGTAACACCTTTTACTGTGAATAACTACAGGGGTTGGACAATGAAACTGAAACACCTGGTTTTAGACCACAATAACTTATTAGTATGGTGTAGGGCAGGGGTGCTCATTACGTCGATCGTGGAGGTGCTACTGGTCGATCGTGGCGTGAAATTAAAACAATATCAGCCGATCATCCATCCCATTACATGATCGATGTATAGGGCAACCAGTCAGATGACAACTGAATTTTGACCTTTACGTCACCGCACATGCGTAAACAACGATGCGAAGTGCTAAGCTAATCAGCGTATCATGTCCGATTTTTAGCCCACGTTTTACATTTTTGTAGCGGGTACATCACTTTGACTTGGTCATTTTAAAAGTAGCTTGCAAGCTGAAAAAGTGTGAGCACCCCTGGTGTAGGGCCTGCTTTTGCGGCCAATGCAGCGTCAATTCATCTTGGGAATGACATATACAAGTTCTGCACAGTGCTCAGTGATTTTAAGCCATTCTTCTTACAGGATAGTGGCCAGGTCACGACGTGATGCTGGTGGAGGAAAATGTTTCCCCTTACGTCACGCCCCCCCCAAAAAAAAACTCACCTGGACTAAAACTCAGGGACTCTTGTACTGCTTCCCAAACATAAAATATGGGAGACTTTTATTCCAATACCTATAGGAAGTGTGACGATGCTTACGCATCATAGACTATGGAATCTTTCTAATGCACCTTGAATTTCAGGGTGGTACGGATGAGAGGTGACATACTGAGCACCAAGTTTTCTCAGGACTTGGGCAAAGACTGATGATTTAAAGATATTTCCTTCGTCATTTGAATAACTTTTTGAATTCCAAACACAGAGAAAAACTAAACTAAAACCTGAGACACAAGAGCAGCTTTAATTTTTCTCAGAGTGACAGCCTCGGGAAAGCTGGTTGAAGTAAAAATTAGTGTCAAGATAAATTGATATCCGGATTTTGCATTTTGGGAGTGGTCCCACGCAGTCTACAACAACTCTTTCAAAAGGTTCACTACAAACATGAAAAGGACAGAGGGGTGCAGAGGGAATCTTTTGATTTGGTTTACCCAGTACTTGACAGATGTGGCAAGTGCTACAGTACTGAACCACATCCGACTTCAGTCCTGGCCAGAAGAAATGTTTCAGGACTCTTTTATATGTCTTGGTGAACCTCATATGTCCTGAATAAGGGTGGTCATGAGCCAAGTGGTCACGAGCCACTTGAGAGTGAAAGTCTTTTGGGACGACGACTTGATGAACCACAGACCAATCCATGTCTGTGTTCCCACTAGACCAACGTCACATCAACAAGCCATCTATAAAAGTGATGAACAGAGCTATGATACTTTGAGATGGACTCATCCTGTTGTTAAGCAGATATAAACTCATCAAATGATGCTGGTAAAAAAAAACATTCACTGAAGCCGGACAAGATGACTTCAGGTTCAAATGGAACCTTAGGCTGATTAGCAGACCTGCAGAACACGTTCCATGGCACCAAATGATTCAGACAAATCTGGACCATATCTCTTGGTTTGTGCTCTTGTAACTGCACAAGCAGGGAACATTTCAGTAGAAGGGTGAGAGTCATCATTTCCTGGATCTAAAACTGGGCTGTCCAACACCTCAGGAGCAGGTATGACCCTTCCATCTTCAATATCATTCCCTAAGATGAAATCAACACCCTCTATTGGAAGGGAGGACAGCAACTTTGAACAGTCCTTCAACCAGAGAAGAACGCACATAGAGACAGTGTAAAGGAACCAAAACAGGCATCATTCCAATATCCTGGACCATCACACAAGAATTACATGAGGCCCTCTTACATAAAGTAAGAATACCTTCATGAAGGATGGATTATGAGCCTCCTGTATCTCCGAGTATAGTCACTAGCTGTTGGTTTTCTGGATCTCCCCTTTCCAAGACAAAACCTGGTTTTGTAAAAGGTTTGAAACAGGGATTTAGACCAGGAGTACGGGTGCGGGATGAAGGAAATGCTGCAAATCAAAAATCATTATTGCAACAATCACAAGCCTCTATAGTGCGTCTATTCGAAGGTTGTCAGTGGCACCAGATTGGATTTCATATCCCGGACCAGCCCCCACTCGTTACAACCCCCAAACAGGTGAAACGTATCAACAAACCAAGGAATAAAGCTGAACAATTTAAAATGATTGAAATTATGTTTTATTTGATTGGTCTGAGAAGGATATCTGCTACTGGAACCTGTAGGGGAGGAAGGGACAGATGGTTGCGCCAAACAAATTAAATAAACCTAACGGAACACTTCACAACTAACCACTTAAAGCTGAAGGACTAAATCAAACTAAATAAAAGACCTAACTTACTTATCTAAAAAGTGGTTATCAAAACATACAGAATGTGGCACAAACCGCTTAACTAGTGAACTAGACATCTAATCCACATACCTCCCACCACATAACTGGAGTTTGCAGCATCCAGATCCAATATTTAGAGTCAGTTGAATATGGAGGTGTGTGAATGAACAGAGCATCCTCCAGAATGAACACACTGAACTATCTTTAAAGCAGAGCTCCTCGGTGCAGCTTATCCAAGTAATTAGGGGAGAGCCAATGGGAATGAAGGATTTAACCACTTCCCCAGTTAGTACTGATTAGGCAATTGACACAACAAAACAGAAAGGCAGAGTGTCTGCATGTAAAACAAGTTACCTTTGGAATATACACCTGAACATTCATACATATCACACTTGCTTGTAGAGAGGAGTTAAAGACAGCCTCTTTAGAAAACCAACAGTAACGATGATAACATTGAGCAAACAGAGCTCTGGCTTCACTGCAGTTTTCTGTTTTCTGTGGAATAACAGATTATCTGTGAAAGATAAGCTACATTTGTGTTTTATCCTATTTACTTACTTGTTCGTTTACTTTTCTTTGCCTGGATGTGAAGGTGATGATCGGACAGGGATCAGTTTCACATCCTCCTGGCTGCTCCGTCAATACCCTCCAGCCACTATCCAGAACTTATATCAGGACCAGTGGGGAGTGGATCAACAAAGTGTGAGAAGGCACCACTTCCAAAAAGAGGTTAAAGGTAGGAAATCATTCTCATTTTAACACATGATAGAAAACAGAAAAAGTTTTTGATATTTTAAACAAACCTAAAACACACAACTTTTTTTATTTTGTTCCTTTGAAAAAACTTTTGTAGTTTTTCTTACCTTCTATAGGTCTTGATTTTAAATTATTTTATTTAACCAAGATATTTACCTGTGATGTTATGTTTAAAATACATTTTTATTGATCTTATGTAGTACTCAAATTCTAATAACCTGAATATAAGTTTTTTATTGTCTTCCAGCCAGAATTATCAACATAAAAAATCTAAATCTAAAAATCTAAAAAATATTTAACTTATGTGCAATAATATGTAACACATGAGTCTCACATTCTGAGTTAAGTGACACAAACAGTTAAACTTAATTGCTTCATAATCTGAGGGGATACCTGTATGAGTTTACATCCTTGTCTAATATTTGTCTTAATATTTAAAAAAGGGGAAAAAAAGACCCCCCTAAGTGTCCTGGAATCTGAACTAGTTGCATAAATCCAGTTCTAGAAACTTAGATGGCTCTCAAAATTGAAGAAACTCTGATATGAATTTTAACCTTACCAATAAGAGTACTGATAATATTTCTATCATGTTAATATGGAACAAAATGTCAGAAATGTTTCAGATACATTGTTGATTTAAAGATAAAAGCCCTTAGTTTATGTCTACACCTTTTATTTTAGGGACAAACAGGTACATTAACAGCTGCCTTATCTTATGAAATCTCAGCTGTCTAAGCAGAATGTTGATTTTACTTTAAAAAAAACTGGAGGCTACTATTCCATATGTTTACACTTTAACCAGCCTTGCTTTATCACGATGAGCTCCACCCTTGCATCCTGAATCCGCCTGGGTTTGAGTGTTTGCTCTCTAATAGATCCATCTGTCCCCTAACTAGATTATCTTCTAAGTTTATTGCAACTGTTTTGCCCAAACAGCTTCTTCCCAGGCGATTTTATGTTTTCAATTCGCCAGGAGAAATCTAAAACATGTACCCTAGGACTGTGGTCCTCCTTATTCTTTCCTATCTCTGGTAGTCATTGGACAGTAGGTAAGGTATACCTGGAGTATGTCCATTGTAGGGAAACACAGAGACAGATAGGATAAACAGCCATGTACACACACATGAATGCCTAAGGTAGATTTGGAGAGACCGATGAACCTAGCAGTCATGATTTTTGACTGTGGAAGGAGGCTGGATGCGCCAAGGAGAACCCACACACACAAGAGAAGAACATGTAAACCCCTCAGTGCTACAACTACCTTGCCACTGAGCAGCTTGGCCAGTCAAAAAAAATCTTTGACTTGAGAACATGTATTTAATTAATAGGACGGCATTCTGCGAGATGTTTGACAATGTTTAAAGAAAATGCATAATAGAATCTTTTGGCACTCCTCTGGGACTACCCAGAGTCCTCAGTCTATCTTCACTCTCATTGCTTTTCAGCTTACGTTTTTTTTTTCTTGTTTGTTTTGTTTTTTTTTTTACAGGATTTACGTCAAGGTAGTGCTAGAAGACTTAATTGAGACCAATTTCTGCATTCAGGCCAAGGCCATCACCTCTTTATACGAATGTCTTGGTATTTCATCGAGTTTATAGTGACATGTACTCTGACAGCATTCTCATTTTCCATGGAAGGCAATGCTGACTGGTTATTTGCTCAGAACAAAATCTAAGTGACATATTTCTACCTTTTTTTTGCTTGTCTTTCTTTTTTCACAGAAGATATGCTTTACTGCACCAGAAAGGGCAACAAGAGGCAAATATAGACCCAAGACTTTGCGACTTGATTTACCACACAGCCATGATTTGCCGCCACAGAGTTACCTTCAACACCATGACTCTCCTGGTTATCATGCAGGGGGCAGCAGCGGTGCTGTTCTATGGCTGGTACATTAGAAACCTACCCCATCACTCCGCTCCCCCTAAAGGCAAAGTTCACATTCTGCTGCTGTCGTCATGGCGATCTGGTTCATCCTTCCTGGGCCAGGTTTTTAGTCAGCACCCGTCTGTTTTCTATCTCATGGAGCCTGCTTGGCATTTGTGGACTAAAAACCATAAATCGGGTGCAAAGGTTCTGCGAAAGTCAGTGAGGGATCTGCTGTGGAGTTTATATAAGTGTGACTTCTCACTGATGAATCCTTATTTACCAACAAACCCTCTTCTGTCCTCGTTGTTCATGTGGACTTGGAGTCAAGCACTCTGCTCGCCACCAGCCTGTCCCATCAAATCAGCTAATGAGAGTCAGTGCCGCCGCGTATGTCACACTCAAAGCTTGAACAAAGCACAGGAGGCCTGCCAGACATACAGCCACGTGGTTTTAAAAGAAACTCGTTTCTTTGAGCTGGAGTCCCTTTATCCCCTCCTTCAAGACCCAGACCTGGACCTCCATGTGGTTCATCTTGTCCGGGACCCTCGAGCTGTTATGCGTTCCAGGGAGAAATCAGCATATCTCCTTCATACAGACAGTGCCATAGTTCTGGAGCAGAGAAATGTGTCTGCTGCCGAGAGGCAGTATGAGGTGCTACGAGAAATCTGCCACAGTCACCTGCACATTTATGAAAGGGGGATCGTAAACCCACCTTCATTTCTAGAAGGTCGCTACAAGTTGGTCCGCTTTGAAGATGTGGCACAAAACCCACTAACAGAATTAAGTAATATTTATGAGTTTGCAGGCTTGAAAATGACCCCTGAGGTGGAAGAATGGATCCACAAGATGACCCACGGAAAGGGGAAAGGAGGCTGGAACGAAGCTTTTAAGATTACCTCGAGGAATGCAGCTGAAGTGTCCGAGGCTTGGCGCACCGAGCTGCAGCACATCAAGGTTAAACGCATTCAGGAAGTGTGTAAAGCCGCCATGTTGCTACTCGGATACAGGACAGTTAACAGTGAAGAAGAGCAGAAAAGACTCACTATGAAGCTGATCGTGCCAGGAGAACCATAACGAATCTAACTAAAACCAAACAAGGAGGTTATACCAGAAATGCACAGGATAAACTTATACCCGCGTTTGTTGCTCCTATTCAGTTAACAGGAAGAAAAAAACATAAATAAAAAAAGTAATATAGGAATGTAGTCACAAAAAAAGTGAGTGGTTTATGTTGTCTGGAAATGTTTCCTTTAATAAAAACATAAGAAAACCGATGAAACTTAGATTTATTTCCAAGTCAGCACTATTACACATTCTAAAAGGGCCTACAGTATGTCATACAATGAAAATAATTTTTTAGTCTATAGTGCTATTTATTGATCAAAATTATGGTTAAAGTGATGTTCCATTTGATTTGTGAATGTCTGAGAATTCCTGATGAGCAATGGTCACTCCCTGTCTCAAAGAATGAGTGGCTACCATCATCCTATGTAAGACAATGTGCACATCCAAAATCATCCAATGAATCTCATTTTTCTTAAATAGATAATGCACTGAACTCAGGTTTAGTTCTACATATTGCTAATCTAGGACCGTTTTGATAGAACCTGTTTGAAAAATACTCAATATTTCTAATCTAATTAAGGAGGAATGGATGGAGAAAGTATTTTGTCTCAGAATCTGCTGCATCATCTGCAATGTTTTCCAGCCCCATGTCTTCATCCATATAGCTACCTCCAACTAGGCGGTTTCTCATTACACTTTTTTTTCCCACTGTTTTGATGCAGCTGTTACACCATGTTGTTATCAATATGTTTAGAGGCAGATTTAAGAAAATAAGGAATAGAAAGTACAGATATGAATGTTCAAATAGTGTAAGAAAAATGTAAAAATCTGAATGAAAAAAAAACTAAAAAAGTACAGATATCAAAACAAATTACTTAAGTGCAGTAACTACGTATTTATACTTACTTACTTACTATTTACTAGTTAATCTACTTCATTCATGTTACTTGTGAAACATATGTGCAACATAATTCAGTCAATTTATAGAATCAGAGCTATTTGGTCTAACACAGGTTCGCCATTCTAGTTGACACTCCAGTTCAAAAGGTGGCAGCAACAGACTTTTAAGGCTGTTTACCAACTGTCTGCTTTGCTTCCTGTTCGTAGCTTTTTTTTTGATGTAAGATTTGAAGCCAAGAGACTCCATTTGGGAGCGGTTTTGTGGTTTGAGCCGCTGGTTTTGGATTTACTACTGCCACTTTGATGATCTATTTAGTCTGTTTTGGTATCTTTCACTTTTAGACCACTTTGAAGAAAAATTTGATTATTGTATTTAGTTTTGTTGCTTTGCATTCATTCAAAGAGATAATAAATAAATGATCTTTTTTTCACACCATTCCTGAGTTTTTCTCGTTTATAATGAGTCCACTTCAAGCCAGGAGGTAAACTTGCAATTAAGCTGTATAATGCATTGAATTATAATATCACTAATTGGAATATTTCAGATCTTATAGGATTACCTCATTGAGTATTTCTAGCGACATATCAGATGTGTGCAAAGGGGTGGAAAGGGGAGGAAAAAAAAATCATATTTCACACTTTCTCCTTAGCATGATACAGTTTGAGATTGCAAAAAACCTCAGCACAGACACAACACAGATACAACACAGCATCTTACAGGAGGAATGGTGAAGGAAAATGAGGAGTCTTTATATTACATCTGAGCTTGAGTGAGCCTTCCTGTGAGTGTGTGCAAAGTAAGTTTGTAAAGCAATTTCCTGAGGCCATTGTCCTTGATAATAACATGTAGTGTAATTCTCATCAACCGGGTGCGAATGGACCAGGTTCGGAGATGTCCTCAGGAAAGAGAGCGGGCGGAGGACAGGGAATCATGTTAACATTTCATCCAGGGAGAGTTGAGTTGGTAAGGCCTCTTAGGGCCAGTAGGAAGCCAGATTTCAGACAGAAACAGATAGGATCAGGCTGGCGGCTTATTTTTCTGACAGCCTTGAGAGTTTTTGCTGGTGCCTCACCATGGAAAAACCAATTAAAAAAATCACAGAAAAGTGTCCAATCTGTACAGGGATTTACCCCTAACCCTGTCTTCCCCTCAAAAACAAGATCAAATACATTAAGAGATCAGCTGAATCCATAATTCAGTTTTGGAAGTTTTGTAAAAGAGGCTCTAAAAGAAAACAAGACCCAGAGCTGAAGCAAGGCGGACAGGGGAGGGTGCAAGAGACAGAAAAAGCATCCTCCTCCGCTTAGAACAAGTCAGAAAAAACAAAAAGAAAAAGTCAAATTTGACTCAAACATCAGACACTGATGTTCACAGAGCTTCAAGTTCACCTTTAATCTCTTTAGAAGTTTTCTGGTCTCTTTTGTTACCATTCTTATTATCCATATATATTTTTTGTCATAAATTTTTCCAAAGAATACGTCCAACTGTAGTTACCGTAACACCAAGCTGTTAAAAGATGGTCTTTTAGCCTTTACCTTTAAGATGCTTGTCTATAATTCTCTTTTTAATCTCCTGAGACAACTCATTTCTTTTGCTCTCTCTGGTCCATGTTGAGTGTGGTACACACCATGTCACCAAATGCACAGTGACTACCTAGAGTCCTGTAAAAGGCTCACAGACTGATTACAAGAGTGTAGACAACTGTGATCCTTATTAGTGGACACACCTTGATTTAACATGTCCCTTCAGTCAAATAATTTTCAGTCTTTTCCAAGCATACCATGCCCAGTAATGTTTCATGAGGTTTTTTTTGTTTTGTTTTTTTTTTGAGCATTTTACGGCACTAGTGGCTCGTTTTTCTGACAGTAGGCTGACAGGAAAGGGGGCATGAGAGAGGGGGGGAGACAT
>JAUZNJ010029876.1:0-15146 GCA_034780135.1 Jordanella pulchra
TATATATATACACGTTTTTTACATATTTTACTATTTGCAAATACTTAAAATGTGCAATATTGTTTTTCTCATATTATATTATTTAAGAATATTAGTTTAATAAAAAAATCTCTTTCTAATGAATCCAAGTCAATAAATCAATAGATTAATCGATTACTACAACAATGAGTTGGTGCAGCCCTTCAAGAAGACCCTAAATAGCCATAAAAAGCTGCCCATACAGACAGAGGACTAAACCTTTAAAGCATTGGAGTCGGGGCTACTATATTGTATAGCAAAGCATTGTAGTTTTGTAAACTGAATAAATATCTTTCCAGAGTCTGATTATAGCAGTTTGAAAGCTCATGTGCACAATTTCAACAGAAAAGGTGCAAACTTTGCCGAAACTGTTTCAAAAATCTTAAAAGGTAAAGGTTTATTTACTTTGGAGGTTTTCTGCATTGTCATTTTCAGTACTTGATGCAAGAAAAGCTCCACCTGCAAGTTACCAGCTCAACATAAAAAAACCAAAAAGTTAAATTAAAAACATTTTTCTAACGCTTGCTACAGTTTGGCTCTAAACATGGAGTGAAAGTCATTTGATCAGAGGGAGAACGTAAATTTCTTTAATGTGATCAGATCCAAGCTCTTGGTTTCTTTTTAGCGTATCAACTAACCTGCGTTATTTAAACCCACAAAAATAAAGACGTTTATCCACTCGGCAGCCTTTGTTTGGCCATAACTACTTTTCTGAGGCATAAAACAGCCGAGGGAGATTTCAGTTTGACTGGAGCACTGATGAGCTGTGACTGATGATTAATGCATTCTGTATACTGTAAGTGCAATAATAATACGACGTTTCTGCTGTGGGTGAAGCAGTGTACTAATGATAACAGACAGCAGAAACTACTTTCAGACTTTCATGTTAATCCTATATAACAACTGCTGTTATGTCCTCATGCTACATTGTTCATCTGCAACTTTATGTTGTTTGTAATTTTCATCCTCCGACAAGAAAAAGCAATAGAGATTGCTGCAACGGGGTAACTTTAAGTGGAAGAAGTGTATGCAATATTTTCTCTGGGGTTTTTATTCCATTCATACTTCTATCTTCAGTTGTGATCTATTTTTGTTCAAATAAATCCTTAACTATGAGAAACCTCCATGTGTTTCAAATGACCACACGAGCAGAGGTCACTTTCTGTTTCTGTGTGCATTTAAATTGTTCATTGTAAGGCTGGATTTAAGCTGGTTTTAACTTCAGTCAGCTTGTTAACTTTTCCTTCAAACAGGATGTTTGCTAACTAAAAAAATAGTCCAGAAAATTGTCAGGTTCCTTTAGCAACTATTAAAACCTTTATTATGTTAATAAAAAGAAAATCGTTTAAGGTTATAAGCAGGAAAAAAGTAACAATGACTATTTTATTATTTTAAAGAAAAAACAATAGTCTGATTATTTTAGCGCTAAAATAAACTACATTTTGTCCTTTATCACAAAGGAAATAAGTCTTTTTATACAGAACTTACTGTACAAAAGGGTCACATTTTTACCCCCTCTGATTTTAAAAAAAAAATCTGATTTATTTTAAATCATCTGATCAAGTGCGTTTAAAATAGTTTCATGAATGGGTAAAAACCTTTTGTAAAAGGCTGTCTTAGCCTTATGGTTGTGGTTCAGTTAAGAGCCACGCTCTTTATGGAGCTGCAGAGGATTTTGGCCAACTCTGCTTTCCAGAATTGCATTAATTCAACATAAAATCAGAGATTCAAACAACCTGTTTATGTTTTAAAATATAGTGACCTCATCACTTAAAGACATTTTTGGCTGTAATCGGACCACGGTGTGACTAGAAAAACATAACTAAATGGTAATCACCATCCAGGATTTAAGTTTTTTAAATGCTTTTCACAATGAGACCATTTGGGATATTTTTTCCTTTAACAAAACCGAAGGTAACAACAGTATTATGTTTTACACAGGCTATAACACCAGATGTGACCAAAAAGGAAAAAAGGGTCTTAACTTACAGAAAGAATCCAAATCAATTAAAATTCCAAAATTACCATTGAAGTTGATCCTGAAAGAAAAGAAACATCCGTCCCAGTTTGATTCAGGACATGAAAACGGGTTTCATTTGTTCTGCTTTCATGTTTGAGAAAAATGCACAGGGGTAAAAAACATAAAGCATCTTCCGTATAGTTTTTTAAATTTGTTTCAGACATTATTTGTCTCCTAAAGCAAAGCAGACAGCTTGAATTTCTTATTTTATTTAGCTCCTCTTCAAATTGAAAACTTTTACCATAAATATGCATAAGGTAAGCTACGTTTGACAGTTTGGTGTGTGATTATGTAAAAAGATAAGAAACCAGCAATCCTCCATCTATATGCAATGATACATGAAATTAAATTATCCATATTTTTTCCTGTCCGTTTTATCTGTGCATACAACCTTTATAGTGCCTTAATCAGAATCTGTTTCCATTTTTTTTTATTTCATCTTAATAACTATGATGAAAAAATGTGCGTCCGTGTTAGCAATACAGTGATGCAAATGACTGGTTGTACATATCACATAATGTACCGTTGATAAATGTATTGAATGTAAAGTACTCAGTCTTCCTGTATATTAGAAAAAAAAAACCTTGAATACTTCAGAGCTTCACAGAAAAAAGGAAAGTTTCTGATAATCTTCAAGATATCTGGTTTCATTTGTTATATCTTTTATTGGAGGCCCTTAAAAAAAACAATGTTAGACCCATGCAGGCATGAGTGTCACAGAAACAGTGGATATTCATGTATTCAATTCAAGGCTCAATCCGTCTTTTAATGATGTTGTCATTCTTCGCCAACAAGTCGTAGTAATGCAACAGCTGAAGAAAAAAATACACATACATATTAAAATATATATCTACAGTCTGTCTATTCACTGTCTGCAAAACCTCAAATTGTGCCCTGTGTGTTTTGCTCTAATTATAAAGATATTTTTGTTAACTTGAGTGTCTGTGTATGTTGCTGTATGACAGCTATAATATTAAAACAAAAAAGGAGCCTTTCAAAACATAATTATGTAAATGGCTTCAAACAAACTGTATATGCACAACAGAGTCATTCTAGTTGTGACTATGTTCAATGTGGCCTTTCATTTCTCTTTATGTAATGCAATGTTGTGATTTGTAAATTATGATGTTTATTGAAGTTATCAAGGCTTTATGTTTTTAAAAGATATGTTTAATAAATAAAAAGAACTCTGCTAATCTGCCAAGCCTTAAACTTGTTCAACGAATCTACAGATTTGGGTTTATCTTTTTAGAAATGTCAGTGTTTTGTTTTTTTTCTAATGATGTAGATTTGCCTAGCAGCTGTGTAAAATACAAAACTACGTAAAAAATAACTACAGTGTAGAAAATCAAATACATACTCCCAGTAATTATCATCAACTTACAAACAAATGCTACTTTAAGACATTTTTAGTTTTCTAACTATTAGTACAACTTAAGAAACATTAGCATCTATTAGCTTGCTAGTTATTAGCCAGATTCATTAGCAGCAAGAAACATTAGCTTATTAGCTATTGGTGCCACGTAGCATCTTCTAGCTGGTTACATAAGAGTCAAGACTTGTTAGCTTCTTAGGATTGGGTTCAACTTTGTACCTGTTCACTGTTCTATTATTAATGACACAATTAGCTTGTTAGCTCATGTTATGTCTTTGAAGAGTGATTGAGTGAGCTCCCTTCAGTTGCTTCCTTGGGGGGTGCCACTTGAGGGGGTGCCACTGTAATTGCCATTTATTACTTCTTAAATATCATTTAACAGGCAGAGCTGGTCAGTACCAGCTAGCTTGTTACTTGTTGCATCAGCTAGAAGCAATTGACTTGTTACCACTTGCATTCTATTGTCTTATTTTTCAGTACCAAACAGAAACCGTTACTAGCCAATAACTTTTGAACATTTAGCAGCTGATAGGTCAGATCCATATTTGACAGGAGTAGTGCACTGACTTTCTCAGTCCAGTCCTTTTTAGTACTTTTCCACAAAACAATAAATGTAAAGTTCTTCTACAATGGATTTTTGAAAAGAAACATTAAGACGATAAAAAAGAAAAAAAAAATTAAACCCCCGAGTGAAACATCTACATACTTATGATCAGGGCAAAGGAAACTCAAAATAAAATTGTAATCTAGATTTTTTTTGCAAAATCGTTCTTCCCTATTCACTACACAGCGATATTTTTCATTTAATAATCTATACCAGGGATTTCCAAAGTGGGTGTCATAAGTGGTGGAGGTCGTGAGATGGGTTTCCACAATCACGGTGACTTGATGTGATCTGTTAGGGGCCAAAATATATCATGAAATACATGAATGCGAATGCCCCAAGAAAAAAAGTAATGTACTATAAAATAAGTGGGTTTAAACTTCACTTATTTTTCTAAAACATGATCTAAATATTTAATATAAAGGATAAAATGCACAATAAATAATAAGCCATCCAATTAAACATTCAAATGAACATTTAAAATGAATTAAATAATTAAATGTCATTAAAAAAAATTATTTTCAGATAAATACAATCACTTGACTTTTTATGTATAAATAAATGTAGCGATTAGTCCTTTTTGTGTTTTTAGGTGGTACCCAGTCTGTTGGATTGTGACCTTTGGGGTCACAGACTGAAATGTTTGGGAACCCCTGATCTATAAAACCTGCCTGTAATCAGCATCTTTAAACTGGGACTGAATCAGCTTTTACATAAGGTAGAGTACGCAATGTAAAAAACTGCAAAGTCTGTAAGTTGTAATGAGTTGCT
This sequence comes from Jordanella pulchra, assembly GCA_034780135.1. Classification (NCBI taxonomy): domain Eukaryota; kingdom Metazoa; phylum Chordata; class Actinopteri; order Cyprinodontiformes; family Cyprinodontidae; genus Jordanella; species Jordanella pulchra. Next base: position 4,789 of record JAUZNJ010029876.1, read on the forward strand.
GTAGTGACACCGGAAGCCAAGAGGACACACAGAACCCCACCAAAATATATCTGTTTATTTACTGCAGAGAGGAGCTTTTTGTTGACAGCTCTGCAGCCTGTGAGCCATGAGAGCAATGAAGTCATTTTGTATTCTAACTGCTTGACTCCTGTTTTCAGAGTCAAGTAGATCAGGCTGATAACCTGCTTTCCTGCAACCGCTGTCGTCCCGGTCCTCATTCAAAAATAATGACTCCGCTGCAGGGAAACTGATCCATTACGCAACAAACGGGCGCTGAGGGACTCTGCTAGGATGGCAAGTGAAAGGAAAAAAAAAAACCTCTTACACAGCTGAGGCTGAAAAAGAACCCAGGTTGCAAAAAGATAGGGACATAAAAATCAAACATCTACAACCCACAATTAATCACAATGTTATCTTCATGTCTTCATTTTCATCGCATTTTTCATCTCTTATAAACTATTTGCATATTATAGTCAATACAAAACAAAATAGATCTTTAATGAGTAAATCAACGTGACACCACAGCTGGTATCAAGCTGAAATAATTACGCAGAGTCCTTAAACATGCCTACCAATGAATGGACAATAAAACATGACATAATAAAACATGATTATCTAAACAATAAACTGAGATCGCTGCATCCCAATGGTCTCCACATTCACCCAGTAACACAACATCTGGAGAATTTAGCATCATGGATGTGTAGTTTACAAATCTGCATGATCTCTAAGGAATGTTTTCAACGCATTTATTAATCTAGGCAAGGAAGCATTAGGGCAGATTTGAAAGCAACACGGCTGTTTAAAGGAGGCTGTGAGTCTATGAACCATGTTAGGTGGAGAAATTAAAGTATATGGAAATAAGGACTGAAGAACTATCTGGCCAACATGAAGCGTTCAAACAGAAGGTTTGCTACAAACCAAACGTATTCTGATTCTGTATGATTAGGCATCAAGCACTTCATATCATACACTGAAAAAGGTTTTAATCAAGGAGCAAACAGATCTTTAGGAGTTAATTTACAGCAGTTTGTTTAAAGGACAACAGCAACTGATCTGCAATGAAGCTATAATGTTGTTTGCTTTTTCTCTCACACATTGGTATAAATCTGACACCTAAAACATTTATTAAAAACCAATAATAATCACTAGATTGTTGCTATGTGGTCATGGGCAGAAATTCCTTCCATAAAGTTTCACCCCCCTTAAAAATCATCGTAAATTTTTTTTTTTATATCTATTTCTTTAGTTATGTTACATAAAAGCACAAGTAGAGTAAATGATTTAACTTAAAATTGTTTATTTTCATAAGTAAAATAAAATAATATTAAATATAACTGCTTTGCCAAAAATCAGCCTCCTTTTTATCAACTTGCAAGTTATGCAAACAGCCTAGCTGATGATGTTTTGGACTAAAAAATGTAGCAGCAGTGACATCAGGGGACAGAGGAGGGAAAACAAGTAAAGACAGGAGAAAAAAAGATCATTGGGAGGAAAATGGATCAGTGAAAAAAGGGAGGAAGTAATGAGAACTAATTATTAAAAACATCTGTCAGGATGATATTGTCAGAAATAAGTCTAATTCATATTTTAATGACAAGTTTAGATTTGTTCTTGGAGTTTCCCGGATCCAGAAACAGCTGAAGAACTAATTTTGGTTTAGATCAGTGGTGCTTATCGGATCATTTTGCTTATAGGCCAACAGTTACAACCTGTACTACCTTAGTTGTATAAACAATGTGCATTTAAATGTCATATTTTGTGGCTTAGATGATCCTTGAAGGTTTTTCCTTGATACTTAAGCAAATTACTTTGACTATCATTAAATATTGTCAATAAACAATAATAAATATACTAATAACAGTTATGAATATTGGCCATGATTTTCATACCACTGCATTATTACATGTTGTCATATTGTCTTGACTCAGTTTTTCAGAAATAAATCTGAGTCTTTCTTTAAAAGTGAACCTGGGACGTATATATATGTGAATCTTATCTGATTTGTTGAATTCATCACAATCTGGGCTGATTTTTCACTCTTTAGAAAACAGGCAAATAGAAACTCTGGACTACATGATGTTGGAAATATATTCAGATAATACATTTGTTTAATTTCTCTAAGTCATTAGTGATATTTAGCAGTTTGCTCTGTATACGCCTGCAGGAGAAATGAATTTCACTCTCCTGTCCTTCTGTGTTATTCATTACTTTCCTTTCCTTCCAGTCCTTTTCTGGCTAAGATGAGACCTGACTGTTATTCACCCTGCGCTTAGGGAAACAGAGGCTGACCGTGTTAAAACAGAAAAAGCTTCATCCCCTGCTGCACGACTTCATGTACCTCACATGTTTTATTCATACAACAAACTCACAATCTGCTCTCTGTGCTGCTTCTCTCCTGCCTCTCTGTGCTCAACCTATGAGACAAGTTTCTACTCGAATTATACAAGAGCTTTTACTAAATCAGAATATTAATAAAAATATTTTGCAAGCAAGTTACTGTTAACATAAATATGAAGACTTAACTAGGAAATCTAAAAAGAAAGACATTAGATAACACCCCAAAAAATGTCTACTTTAGGTCAGTAGGGATCACGGAAATAATCGTGGATATGAAAAATGCAGAAATATTGATTTTTTTTTCTTATTTAATTTATATTTCGTTAAATTAGATTAACATTAATTTGAAACCCTGGAGGCACACATTCAGAGCTCAAACCTGAAGATGGAAAAGTTGAAAACGATCTTGTATTTCAATAAGTAGAGAAGAGGTGCAGAAACACAAATATGTTTATCTTTATAGCTGCTGTGATATCTAGACTGTTTTTTTCTTTAAAACTGATTTTTATTATATTACTGCCTTGCAGGTTTTTTTTCTCATGTAAGGCAATTTGAATTGTCTTGGCACTGAAATGTGCAAAGTAAAAAAAAACTGTGCTTTTGCCTAAATGTATAAAGATTTAATTTTTTGCTTTTTTAAAAAATATATATATAAGAAATGTTTGAATAGATATATATAGGAAGCTTATTGGGACGATTGTGTCAAGAGACACGATGAACAGAATGTTGCCTGTTAACATTTCAAGTAATTAAATGGATACAGTTGGAAAATAAAACTTTCAGGAGCCATGATTGTTCATGTTCACATTAAAAGGCTCATTGGTAAAGAAAAAAGAAAAAAATCACTAACAGCAGAACAAAAACTGTGAATTATTGTTTGTAAATCTACTCAGGAAAAAGGTATTATGAGCATCGATACAGTTGGAAAAAGAAGGAAGTCTAAAAACACGGGGACAGCAGCATCCAGTTAAGTAGGTTTTGGAGTTCATTGTACATAAATAAATGGCATCAAAAGAAAAACACATTCAGAGAAAATATTTATGCAACAACTTTAGTCCCCGGTAAGAAAGTGAAAGCCTTGCTGATAACTTAAAAATAGTCATGCCAACATAATTTATTTATTGTAAATAAAGGAAGCAGATATCTGGTTCTGCATAAGAAACTCTAGTGTTCAGCATGTGTTTTATTTCAAGCTAATCGAAGATCTGGCAAACATCAGCTGCTGTGGACGTACCACTTCCCTGCCCGAGTCCCCGGAGGACAGCGTTGGCTTTTTTCTGAAGGCACTGATCAGCTGTCAAACCTGCCAGGATGTTTCTCCTTCATCTCCATCCTGCTGGGCTCCCGCAGAGTCTCCTCTGGCATCGTTATGTCACCCTGACATCTAAAGCGCCGGCATCGATCCACTAACTGACACCGAGCCTCATTCAGGTCAACATTATGGTGATGAAAGTGTCGTTTGGCCATCGATGTGGTCATTTTATGGTTTCTTTATTTACTCCACAAGGGGGTTAATTTATATCCTGCTGACGGACTGTAAATTATTTTTAACCTAACAACGTCGGTGGCTCTCTGAGGACACCAGGTTTGTCATATGATGACAGGATAAAAATTTATACCGTCTGTGGGGGACCTACAGGTTCAAGGCCTCTTTTATACTCAGTTCTGACCCTGCAGATACATCTGAAGGAAAACCTCAGCTCTAATCGTTACTGTTCCCATCCTTCCCCCATCTGTCACTCCTCACTGGCTCCTCGATGACGTGACTCTAATTATAGCTCCATGGAGTCGGGCCCCAGCGGGCCCTCCTAGGGCCATGCGTTGGCCTCTCTCTTTTACCGCTACATGTTATAAGGCCTATAAATAGCACAGAAAGGGCGACTCTTCACAGGTATTATATAAGGATCCTGCATGTTTATGAATGAGGACGGGAGGTTGTTCGGTACATTCATAAGACTTGATGCAGCTGCTGCTTTATTAACTCACCCATGTGTGAAGGGAATAAACTTTGCATGAGTAAAACTGTGACCAATAATCTAAAGGTCAGACATCAGGTATGGAAGCCCAGAGGGGCATTTTCTTTTGTTTCATAAAGATACATTTTCTAAATCTAACCAAATATTTTTCTTACTACTATAAAAGTGATAAAAATAGTTGCAGAAGGTCCAGATCATAAAGCGTTTCTTTTCTTTATTTCTTTATTTAATATATACTTATCTGAAAAGTGAGTAAAAATAAAAAGTGATGTTTTTGATCATAAACTGTGAGGATTAATGCATTAATTGCGATTAGTTAAAAAGAATCCAAAACAGGTTTTGTTTTTTGGGAGTTTTTTTTATCATTTGTGCCATTGACTAACAAATATTCAGCTACTTTGGCCATTTTCTGAAGCAGTAAAATGTGATGAATAAAAAAATACAATCCGAGTTTTAAACAGCCTGTTTAACTTTGAAAATAATCAAAGAATTAACAAAAAGTTGTTAATGTTGTTTTTTTTCAGTATCATCGTTCTCACAGTCCGCAGTACTTGGAGAACATCATGTCTCCATGACAACCAGTTGAAATCCTAAAACGCAACCGCTGAAAAAGTAACAGATAAATGGATAAAACTTTCATGATGGAGACTGAGGTACACAAGTTATTAGGTTTAAATGGACAACTATTGTTAAATGATGGTGTCTGAAAATGAATCGCAGCTGCAGCCTAAATATAATCTGCTGATGCGATGGAGACACTGAACGGAAACATCTCCCTGATTCAGGAGACGGCACAGATTAATGCTCCTTAAAATGATTAATGATCCTCATCGGTCCCAGATACCGACGACCAGCAAGGTAATTATGTCCATACTAGAATAATATCGCACCAGAGGACGGTTGTTTTCAGACATCAACTAGTATGCACCTTTTTGAGTTTGATGCAAGAGTCCGGCTGTGTTTTCATACAGACCCAAACAGACCAAAGCTGCAGATTTAAAATGTAAGTTATCACCTAAGTTCTTCTAATGGTGTTATTGTTAATTTTTGAAGTAGCTTAAGAGAGTAGCAAGATATCCTATTTAATCTCTAAAAGTAAGCACAGTGTTTAAATTCCTCTTAATACTTGGAAGTTGATCTGATTTTACCTTTTTTTAAATTAAAAAAGGTCTAAAAGGTAATTCTATGTGTTTATCCGATTCCCATTGAAGACTGTGGTTAAATGTTTAACACTGTGAGCTTGGAACTGCCTTGATGTGCAAAATAATATTTAGACATGCAATTCAAAACACGATTAAAGGCAGTTAACTATGAAGCTTTTGCAATTAATCGGGAAAAAAGAAATTTAGCATTTGACAGCCCTACTATGAATATATTTCTCTGTCATTTCTGATGCTTGAAGGCACTATTCCCCTTTCCTGAAAAAGTAGGTGATGAAAAAATAATTCTGCTTGTTTTTGTAAGTCTTGTTTTCTGCCACTAGAGGCACCAGAGGGAAATGACAAGCCGTCCTGTTCAAATGCATAACCAAAGGTCTGGTTTCCCAGAACCAATGTTCCTGTCAGGATCTTGGAGACTGCCTTTGGTTTTTGGGCAATGTTACTCTCATTTCCTCACAATGGGGCCTCAGTGAAGCACAGTGGCTGACTGAAGGCTGGTGTCTGATCCAGCAAAAGTGTTCTCCATCAAGCTCAACCAGAAGCATGTACTTAGGGAACCTTCTGCCAGCCCTTCTTCCCTTATGGCTGTGGCTACATGATAAAACCCAAGCCCATGTCTATGCTCTGCTCTTTGAATTAATTTACACTTTGCATCTAAGAGGATCTCTGATCCTCCTAGAGCTCCAGTTTGCATGCTGCACAACATTCAATTCATCTTCTAACAGTTCATCTTCCTTCCGATTATTCCTGGTGCCTAAACCTGTCCAGATTGCTGATCACACCTCTTTCTTATACAATAAACTAATTAAATGCATCTGTCTCCTGACAGTGTTTTGTAAGTGGGTCAGAAATGTATCCTAAAAAATGACAGTCTCATGTTTAATAAGTTTGTTAATGAGTTAAAATAAAACAAAGGCACATGCACTGTGCATAGTGTGTGACTTATATTGCCGGTCATGCTAAGTTGTTAGAAGCTGAACCAGGTAAAACTGTCTAATCAGTTTTGAGGAGATTATGTACAGTAATGCAGCAATAACAACACATTTGTTATTAATTTTGAAGCCTAAACCGAAGTCTACTTTTTAATGGAGAAAATTGGAACCTTAATTTTGTTTATAAACCAAATGTAACAGGAAGGATAACTCCCGCTTAAATGTGAGAAAAGTCTCTCTTTGGTCGGTTCTGGCCTCCTGGAGAGATTTAAGGTTTTACTGACACTTAATTATGGTAGATGTGGTCCTGAAAAAAACTGGGAAAGCATTTCTGCTGTGCAAACAGAATAGTTTCGGCCAGCCTTCCTTCGTCCTGTGATGTGTCCTGGTCACATGTATTCCTCTGATTGAGGGACACACAGGATTACTCCCTTATGAGGCTTGTTTTCCATGATAGGAGCTTTGGGATTTGTTCTCTTTCCTGTTGTCTGTGTTAATCAGGGATATTTTAGTCCCATAATTTCAGGGACAATGTTCATCTGCTGTCTTAATATTACCCACCTGCCGTTTTTAACCTTCTCCATCGGAGCCTCAACCACGGACAGTTTTCTGTCTCCTGAAGCATTAGCAGCTCTCCTTCAGCATCTTTACAAGATAAATATTTCACAAACCACCATTTTAATTCCCCCCCCAATCACCTTTTGCCTTTCCCACTCAGCCTCCTGGGGTTTCCCTGACTTGAGCCGAGAGTGAGGAGATGACGGAGTAAGTAAGACAAGATGATGGCAGCTGAGAGGAGGAGGAGAGGGTGATGAAGAGAGAAAAAAACGGCTTAATGAGTGTGTTCCCCCTGAATCAGTGATTCAGGCACGAGGCAGGAGATGACAGGGCTGCATGTTGCCATGGGGGATGCCTCACCAGTTTGCATAAGACAGAAGCCCCCGTGCTGCTCATCTGATGGGGGAATAGCCTAAACCATTACAAGACCACACTGGAAACACTGGACTCTGCTTCTCATGGGAGGATGGTAGTGAAGTCCTAACGGTCATGTAATTATCTGTTAATCCCTCTGGAGTATATCAGAGTAATTACTTAGACTGAAAGGGGATACACAGCACAGAAACAATACAAAGCAAAAATAGATGACTAAAGACGGTAACATTATTTCAAGTCAAGATCACAAGGTGTGAAAATACCATCAAGTATTTTTAATGGTGCGACTGAAAGTGATCCCTGAACAAACCAGAGCGATCAGCAGTTTGACTCATTTAACTCATTATCACACAATACTAGTCAATAAGACACAAGCTCAATCCAAAGCTCCTCATTCCCCGTCTTACTGTTCAATGCAATAAGCTTCTGTTTCTGAAAATCATAGAGTTTCATTTACAAATGGAGGTTTTGTCATCGAGCAAACTGTTACTTTGAAAGAAACACGACATCCGTTGGACAAAAGGGTGTGGTTACCAACAAAATATGGTCGAGTTAAAAAAAAAAAGTATTTTATTCTTAAGGTAGAAAGTAGCTGAAACCATTCTGACCCATTGTAATCAAATTTGCTCTGTGTCATAAATAACCCATTTAAGAAAAGCTTGAATCAAATCCAGAGCTGTAAAACTGAGAATCCACTAAAACAGAACCGGTGTAACAACATGTTCTTACAGCACCATATGTTGCTGGAGTTTCTGAAAAACTCAGGAGAATCTTTAACCAGCACTGGATCCCATGCACTTCAAACCCGGTAACACCCTGAGACAAAAACTGGTTAACCCCAAAGATAAGACAGCCAGTAACAAGACTGACAATGTGGTTTAGGCAGTTCAGGTAACGACCCATCAGAAACCCCCTAACAACCATTAACGTCCCCCCCAAGTGACCTCTATTGGCCTTCATGTTAGAGGGATCAGAGCCAACTTTTGTTTCCCTTCCTAATTCTTTTCTTACACTGACAGTATATTTGTCTCATTGTCCTCCGGGATCAGTTAGAACTGAAGAAGCCTCTTGGATGACAGGCGAAACGTCTTCTAGAAAACTTCACCCCCAGTTGCCTAAACTGAAGTTTTCCAAGCTTGACCATGTCCTGGATGACTGAGAACCTTTATAGAGATCTTAGGTAGACTGTTATTGCTTGATAACCCTCCGTATGCCCTGAAATCAAAAACAATGTTGCTTTAAGTGACAATTCATATCAACTTGAGGATATCATCCCTACAGTAAAACATATTGGTGGTAACATCATGATGTGGGAACTTTCTTCTTAAGTGGAGACAGAAAAAAATGGTACAACTTATTGGAAAGAAGAAAAACATGGATGCTGCACAAACTTGTTAAGCATGATAGAAGTCTACCTTCCAGCAGATCAACGACGCAAAACATTCAGCCAGAGATAAATGCAAAAGCATACCGATGTTCTAGAAAAACTCCAATATTATTCTGCAGCAGGGCTTAAAAATAAAGGCTCTCTGCTTCTATCTGAGAAATCTTTGGCCATTTTTCCAATCAGTGCCATCGAGGAAGAAGAATCTGTGTGCTGGATGAGCTCAAACATCAGCTCTACCTCAGATGAGGGAGCTGTGCAACGATGCTCTACAATGTTTATGTCAAAGTTTCCATTTACTTTCAGGAGGGATTTCAGTTTTCCATCTTTTGTTTCAGAGCTGCCGAAGCAGCAGCTGTAACCAGACACCTGGCCTGTTAAAGCAGCAGAAGCCTCTCTTTTGTAGAGCAGCGACCCGACCGGATCATCTGACAGGAGATGAAACGGTCTGGATGAAGTCATGGAGTGCCTCTGTGCAGCGTGTGAATGTGTGTTCAACACACTGTCAGTCTCAGGCCCTCATAGGTTCTCCTCCACCACCTTGTCGAGTTTTCACATATTAACATGCTTTTCTCCACAGCTGTGTGTGAGCAGGTGCTCTGCAGCTGCTCTAATCCCTAGAGTTTAGAAACTATCCTCATCAGCTGTGACCCTGCCCCGCTCAGCCTTCATACAATTCAGTGACCCTAGCTGGGAAAACCAGAGGGGGAAAAAGTAACAGGAATAAACACTAAATTATCTCTCAAGACGCATATAGATCAAATAATTTATGCTATGCAAAAAACACAAGATGAACGCGCAAGGAAATGTCTCTTTTAATTAGGATATCACTGAAAGGTTCATTGTTTTATTAGTAGTTTTTTCCAAAATTGTGTTTCTACAGCTACAGTGAAGGAGGAAAATGGAAGATAGAGAAAATAACAATGTCAAAATATGAAGACTTTAAGAAAATTGCTTTAATTTAGCCCTAAAAGGACTGTTTTCTCATGCTTCATCCACCACAGACACCAGCTAGCCAAAGCCTTCCCCCTGGTGGACTCATCCTATGTGCTCCTTCGATACTCCAAAGTTAGCTTGGTTAGCTAGTCCTGGCCAGCCGCAGCCTCTCTCCGCACTGCTGGCTGCCTCTTCCCGGTGCTGGTGCTCTCTCTGCTGGTGTTCCCACATTGATTTCCCGCTGGTCCTGTTTGGCCTCTTAGAACACTGTCTCACCTTACCACTGCAGTCAGGGTGATTCAACCCCTAACAAAGGACAGCAGAGCCTTGTCCTGCATTAAGATAGGTGGAAGTACCTTTGAAAGCGACCGTCGTCAAGACACAGCTCCTGGTGAGCTACGTCTCACAGCAAATTGCTTTGTGACATCCCTGTTGAAGTGAAATCAACAACCCGCAGAGCAGATGATGTAGTAGAACCTTTTGCCTGCAATGCAAATTGCTTTTGCTGGCCAGACGAATTTCAAGACTAGCAAAAACTGACAAAACTGGTGTGATTTTTTTGCAGGTTTTGCATTTGATGTGAATGCACCTTAAGAAATTGTGTTAATGAATAGGGATGGGAATTGATAAGATTTTCACGATTCCGATTCCCTCATCGATTCTTTGAAACGATTTGATTCCTTATCGATTCTCTTAT
>JAUZNJ010029877.1:0-15146 GCA_034780135.1 Jordanella pulchra
TGGATGGATGGATGGATGGATGGATGGATGGATTGATGGATGGATGGATGGATGGATGGATGGATGGATGGATGGATTGAGTTCTATGCATCTGTAGCAGTTACTAGGATAAGTACTCTGAGAGAGTATTTTATATGAAAACTATGAAAACTCAATTAGCTGTAATTTACACAACAATTTACGCAAATGAAGCAACAATGACATCCTAATTCTGTTGCCTTATCTGTTGCTAATAAGTGTGGATGCACCTTTCTGCACTGGTGAAGATTGACTGACCTCATCATGCTAAATGCTTAACAGCCCATCCTACCTTTTCAATATTCTAAATTAGTTGACATATTTGGCATAGATAATTGACCATCCATCCTTAAAGTGATTAAAAGGTAAGTAAAGAGGTCTAAAACAACTTTCATGTTGACTTAAGGGTCATACACACACTTATATCTGTTCACAACCATTAGTTGTGAACATCTGTCGCTGGCTTATCTCCTATGCTGTATCAAATCAATAACAGCGTGAAGGTTAAACTGGACGATACAAAACACTAGTGATTCTCATTCTAACATTAAATACAGTGTCGTAAAATAATATTTTCCCCATAAAGATTTCTCATGCTTTTTGTTTTCTGTCACTCTCGAATATTTAAGGTAATGAAATGAAACGAACAGATGATGATTTCCTAAAGTTCAAACCAGAATATCTTTTTGGGGATTAGCACCGTCAGCCCAGAGAGTTGTGTCGGACCTAGAAGCTCTAAAGATGCTTGAGAATCCTCCACTTTACTGAAGCATGGTTTTATTTGGTTAAAAAGGCAAGACATTTTCACTTAAGACCAGATTGGTGTATTCACTTTTACCAACATTTGTTTTTAGCCACAGTATCCCTGTTTCAATAAAAAAGAAAAAAAAACAAAAACGATAATCTCAAATATTCAAGTAAGACATAACAGTTTAAAAAGTTACCAAAAGTTATCTTGAACTTTGTAGACCTTGGTGAAGATTAGACACCTTTCTGTAAACCTTCAAATCCAGAGATTACTTAAGTAGTAATGGTTTTTTTTACTTTGGCAGCTTCTAATTAACTTCTTGTCCAGTCCTATCAGACAATCATGTATGAAGTATTATAAAAGAAAAATGACAATTAAATTTGAATCATCAGGTATGAAAACTGTCTACAACAGATAATCTAAAGGCTCTTTAAGCCAGCTCTTTGTTTATTTCTGCTTTGGACTCTTATTTTTTATGGTACATATAATGGATTTGATGAATATCTCACTGATGCTGAGTTAAATAATTCTTGAAACTAAACTGTCTTCTCAGTTCTGCATCATTGAACAGCTTCTTCCAACCAGCCTTGTGTGCACATCTTCATTTGAAAAACTGAGAGGAGGAGAGGTTGCATGCTTCGCTGCATTCTTTCCAACATGTCAGGTCAATAGAGTACCATCTTGAACCTGACTCATAATTGCAACAGAGGAAGACCTGAGGCTCAAATAACTGAGATATTGTTATGGATTATTATCAGAACCAGGCCATAGAACCTTAATACCCTCCTTGCTACAAGCAAGCATGCTGCCTTTTACTTTCTTGAAACAGCATAAATCAGGATGTTTAAAAAAAGAAAAATATTTTTATTTTCTTGTTTCAACAGAAATCGATAATTTCCTTTTTGAATAACCTACTTATGTTTCAGATAATTTGTTGAGAGAGAAGTAAAAAAGATTGTGACTCCCTTATCCAAATCAAATTTACTCTTTTTACTCATTTCTTGCTGTATTAACCCCCATTGCAAGACTGCCTTTTCTTTTTTCCTTCCCCCCTCTAAATTATCGTCATTAGATATAGATCTTGACTAAAGGACGATGATTTTGGATGCCAACAGCTTATTCTGTGGATGTTGTAACTATATGAAAATAAAATGACATGGCTTTCAACGCTCTGGAACAAAACTGTTTGAAATTTTGCTTTGCAGCATCAAAACTCTCCGCAGGATATTCAGAAGTTTGGATCTTCTTTTTTTTCATTTTAAGAGAGAAAGCTGAAAGAGATAAATCTAGGACGTGAATGAGTGAGTAAACACAGTTGTCCATTAGTCAGCTACTGTGATCATCTAAAAAAGCCACCCCTGGCCCCTAATGGCTGCAATAATTGCTTCACTACCTCCTGTTTCCATTCACTACTGCATGACATGCTTCTGCTCCAGCCATTTCTGCACATGACCGCATCCTAGTTTTAGTCAAAGCATCTCAGAGAGCCATTGTGCCTCACACATGTTGCTCTGATAAAGAAGCCCCAGGTAAAGATAAAAACACATGTTTTCCCCCCTTATCTCCCCAGCTCTTTGCCATATTTCTTCACTCCTCTCCTCTGGTCTCTTGGTTGGAAGCTCTTTTCATGTAGAAGGAAAGTTAGAGCCTCTCTAGTGTAATGGGCCACGTTTCTGATACACACTAATGCAGAAGGACATCTAATGTTTTTATGAGCCAAATGTTTTGAAGACCATTCAGGTTCCTTGAGGAAGCTCTGACCCTTTTGCTCATCACCACACAGTGAAAAGGCCTCACTTCTCCAGCACCTCGTGTCGCTGTAAGGGTTCTTGTGCTTCAGTGATGTGTGAGAGCGACAGAGTGAGAGACAGGAGGGGAGAAATGAATAAAGAGTCTCACAGGTCCTTCAACCCAGCCCAGGTTAATGGAAACCATTATCAAATACAGCCACTCAGTCTGTACAATCAGAGTCTCTCTCTCAGAGGGAGGCACTTTGTCACTCACACACACACACACACACACTCACGCTCCGCCTTATTGTCCATCCTTGCCTCCTTGTTTAGCTTCCCTTTGCTGCTGTGCCTCACTGTGCTCAGGGGACGATAATTGTTTTATCGTAAGGCAAAAGCTGTTGGCCAACGTATTGGAGTCAAATTGCGTTCTTTGTCTGCTGTTGCATTTCCAGAACAAGTAATTCTTTCCACATCAAGCAGCCGATGTGACCTACCTAGTACACACTTTAAAAGAAACCAAAACAAACACTTTTAGTGGTTTTCAAGTGATTTTCCTCACCTGTATCAGCTTTGAGGAGCAAGTCAAGCTGAAGGGTTTAGTGACAGAGCCAGCAGGCTGAAACACCCCAGCCAGCTGATTGGTTTTATGCTTTTATGCGTCAATGATGCAATAAAATGTTGCATCCAGAACCATAACTGCCTTGTTAAGGTAATATTAGAAGATGTATATAAAGCAGATTTTCATGATTTGGAAATGTGTTACAACGTGTTTGGGTTTTTTAAAACCTTTCTTTTGATTTACTTATGAAATCTCAATCCATCTTTCTTTTCCCAATTATGTCAGTCTTTAGCAAAAGGCAGGGTACACCCTGGAGAGGTTGCAAGTTTATAACAGGGCAGAGACATACAACCATGTGCACACACCTAAGGGTAATTTAGAGACACCAGTTAATCTAACAGTGTTTTTTTATGACTGGAAGGAAGCCACTGCTACAAACTGCGCCACTGTGTAGCCCCATGAAAAACTAAACTAAATGCTTGAATTGGCGAACTGGCTGTGTGGCAGCAAGAGATAGGCAGCACCCCCCCAATCCTGCAAATATAAGCAGGTTTATAAAACAGATGAAAATTAAACAAATTTTTAAGAAGTTTGAATTATTTGCATGAAAGCAACTATCATCTAGATGCAGACTCTGGAGAAGGTGTTGGTACTTTCTAAACTGGTTCCCTCTCTAGAGAATCAGGAACGTCGACGCAGGCCACTTTGTTTGGTTTTTCAAAGTTAAATAAAGCACCAGGACTTGATCTGTAAATCCAGGTCTGCCATGTAGAGGTGGAACTGGCAAACACAGATTTGATAAAGCGGTGGAGCTTGTTCCTCGTGGTGGTCATACTGCAGGTCAGCTTAAATCCCATTTTTGCCTGATATACGATTTTGTCCACAATGCTATTCATATGCAAACACTTTTGCAAATGTATATAAATTACTATAAACTTATCTGATTTAGTACTGCTCATGGAAGTGGTTCAAATCAGATTTTTGGGTGAAGAGATCAGAGTTAGGCTGTTTAGTCTGCAATAAAAAATGTCTATGTATGATTGACACATAAGGAAGAGGATCGGACTTTGCCTACAGTTAATGGAGATGGTGGTTTTGGCCTGGGTGACAATGAGCATGATTTTGGTTATTTCTACAGCAAATTTTGTATTTTTTATTGGTGGGCTTTTATGATTATTTCAGAAAACACTAATTCCGTGGCATTTTTTTTCTTTGTCACACAAATATCTTTGGTTAGATTTGTTTTAACTAACTGCGTTTTTACTAGCTAACTGCTTGCTCTTAGCAAACACTTGTTATCTAATTTTCACTGGACGCAAACAGTCATCCGTCCATCCATCTATCTTGTCCAACCTGTCTCCATCATTAGATGACTAACTGAACAGTGCTCTCTAAAGGCCACTCTGGAGTTCTGTGTGAATACTGCGAGCTGTGCAGAGTCTGCTAATGGTTGAGACTTCATACTCGAGCGTTTCAGTCATGGCTGCTCTAACCTACCCCTGCTTGTCGCTCTTCTTCTCCAACAACTCCATCTTGTCCACAAGATGGCGCCAGTTCTTAACCTATTGGTGTCACAGACAAAATGGTTGGATGTGATCACCGTTTCTTTCCAGATGTAATTCACTCTGCAGACGTGATGCTAACACTTAAGGCAGGCTCCCAGTGGATATCCGCCGGACAGGTCTGCGCAAAGATCAGTTTTCACTTATGTGGCGTCACATAAACTACCTGGTCAGAAACTGAGGTTCTGTTGAACTGTTTTGGATGTGAATTGGCGCCATCTTGTGGACAAAATGGAGTCAAAATTTCCTCCTTGATCCTTGGTCTGGGATAAAGGAGGAAAGGAAGCCACATGTACCACCTTCTTTACTTTTGTTTTTTTAAAGCTAAAAGATAAACACCCACTAGCGTCGAACTCTCGAGCGTCAGTGTGAACAGACGCTGCGAACATCACAGGATGCAGACTGTACATGTGAGATGAAGTAACATCAACTTTAAACTCAACCATCTTGTCCTTGCTGTGTTCTTTGGTCTTCATAATGCTGCTGTTCTCTTATCCTCTCTAACAAACTTATGAGGCCAGAAACAGAACATCTGCATTTATACAGAGAATGATTAATAGATGGACTATTTATAAGTTGAATATATTTTAGTCTGGACAAATTTTTGAAAAGAAACAATAATGTATCACCAATCATTTAGTGTTGGACAGATCAACTGGAGGTGGAAAGGAATTAAGAAAAAGCTGTAGCATTTGTTTGACTCCTTATCAGGAGTCATTTTTCACCATATCTCTTTGGAAAAGTATTTTTTTTACGTTTTTTTGACAGTAACATAGTTTGAGTGAAAGCAAAAACAAAAACTGGAGGACATTGAAGTTATTCCAGTTGGTCCCAAGTGTTGTTATTCAAATCACGCTGAAAAACTATTGAAACTTTGGTTAAACTGTCTTAAACTGATGAAAGAAAACCTCAGTGGAGGAATGAAGTGATGTCTGGACTACATTCATTTGTTTAACATGTTTGTGGAATTCGGTCTCCTCATCCAGTTTCCCCACTGTAACCAGCACCTTCTGGTGCACGTCTGTTTGTGTGTGTGTGTGCACAGACGCATCACATTGTGCCTTTGTTGATACTGTCTCAATCAGAGAGGAGTGGACCCATCACAAAACCACAATATTTCTGTGTAAACACACAGATGGAGCAGTAACCCCGTGTTCCCCTGTAAACTGTTTACAGTGCCTTCTCTCCCCTTTATGCAGACACAGGCCAACGCGTCAGTGTTGTGTTCAGCTAATCCCACTGTTTGGCCTGTCTTGGCAGCCTCTTGCATGGACCATGTAGCTGCATGTGTCACACACATTCAGGACCTCTGCTGCATCCCACCATCCTGTGCGTTGGTAAGAAGCAGCGTTTGGGGCGGCTCTCTCCTTCAGTTATCCTCCAGCCTCGTTTGTTTAGCCGCGCTCAGTTTCTTGCCTTTTTCGTCTTAATTGAAGTTGACCCAGCAATCTTTGCAGGGAGCGCGCTCACACAGACGTCCTGACTGCAAACCCATTCTGTGTGGGTTTGGCTTTGTGCTGTAATGGCCCAAGGTAGGAAATGCTATTTGGAATAAATGTGTTCCGATGTCCTTTTGGGCCTTTTTTTCCAAACCGGATCACAATCTCATCGCACCACAAGCTTCCCAAACACTCCACGCAGAACCGTCAGTGGTTTAGATTTAAAATCTGGTTTTCTACCTACATTTTGTTATAAAGCTTTTCCTTGTTTCGTCTTCATTCTCCACTATTAACATCTTATAGCTTGTTTTTCAAACCTGTGGGTTTTGAGAGGAATTCTTCTCTTAGATTTCCTCAGAGGTCTTCACAGCTGCCAAAAAAACCCAAAGTCCTGCCAACTGGAGCACCTAAATAACAGCTATCAGAGGAAGGAAACTGACATTTGATGCCTGCTCTGTGTTTTTACGGTAGAGAAAAGGAACCATTTCTGTTAATAAACTCTGTGTGGTCTACTTATTTATTTTTCCTCAATGGTGTCTTCCTAAGCTGTGAAACTGTTTGACATGATTAAAAGCCATCTACCTCAGTATGTAAAGTCTTGAAGAGGTCCAGGTTCAACATACCATAATTTCAACTATTTATTGAATTTATATTTTTTATTTTCTTCAAGTAAAGTGGCTTGATTAAGTTTTCCTAAAAGGATCATTGCATTTTATGTTTTTTTTTGGCAGGCGATTCATCTTCTATTCACCAGTCTATAAATTTCTCTTCAGTAACTTTGCTTTTCTACACAGAAGACAGAGGGCTTTCATGAAAATGTATTGGCTTCTTAATCCACAAATTGCATCAGAATATTTTATTTGCAAATAATTTCTTCTTTCATTAAGCTGCTATTCGGATTTTTCTTTAATGAGAAAATAACAACATTTGAAAGGCTCTGCTTATAATTGATTCTCAATTTTTATAATTGATAGAAGTAATTGTGAAAAAAAGGAAATCAGGATTATAAGTCAAATGTGATAATTTTCTGGAAATTTGGACCAATGTGTTTGACAGAGCTTCCAGATTTTCCTTAATGTCTCTTAGAAAATTACCTCAAATTTATTTTCTTTTTTGGAGCTACAAACAGACGTCTAGCGTAATTCTAACTGCATGTTTCCTCATACTTGCCAGAGCACATAGAGCAGGGATGCTCAAGTCCTGTCCTCAAGAGCTACCGTCCCGTAACTTTTAGATGCACTCTAAAAAGAAAATGCTGCTCCAACTTAAATGAATTGCTTCAATTGGTAACAAGTAATTGAATCAAGTCAATCCAACTTCATTTATTAAGTTTAGAAGTTAAAAACTTAAATAAACAAGGTTGGGGAAACTTAATTCATTTACTTGTTACCAATTGAAGCAATTAATTTAAATTGGAGCAGCATTTTCCTTTTAGAGTGTGCATGGCTTCGCTAACACACCTGGATCTAAAGGCTAAACAGCTCATTTAGGTCAGCAGAGGCATCCAGGTGTTTTAAAAATGATGTGTATCAAAAACTTGCATGATAGTAGCTCTTGAGGACTTGAGCACCTCCGTTGTTGAGTTTTTCAAATGTTTTTACAGAGACAAGGGTCTAGATGTTCACTTGTTTCAGCACATGATTTATGGTCTAATTATTACCATAATTTAAGCCATTAATCTAAGATAAAGTAGAAGAGTCTGAATAATGTATAAGGAATACATCCTCCAATGATGCTGCCACCACCATGCTTTAAAATTAAGGCATTTTTCTTTTTTTTTCTTAATTTTGAATCTTTTTAAACATTATTTGAGTCACTAAAGCCATAAAGCTCATTTGCCTATGAATGAATGACTGACTTTATTTCAGACAATCCAGTAAAATGACAAATTGAACACATACAGACATAATTTATAATACATATACATATAATTACATTTATACATCATTTTTGTTACTTCTAAAAATGGATATGAAGAAGTGTATCGTATTCAATTATATTCCTTCACCAGCAATCATTCAGTTTCCTACTTTATTTATGAGTCCATATTACTTCATCAGATGAACTTAATACATTGCTTTTACATTTAAACATTAGTGGAGGGACTAGATTAAAAAGTTAATTGAGTTAAGTTAAACAGGATTTTTAATAAATTAAAGACAAATAATTGCATTTTAATCAAATACCCTTTATTGACAATAACAACCACCTTTTTAGTTCCAAAAACTCCTTTTGCTACTAGATTATTGAATAAATAAAATTTGAGCTCAACACAAAAGTTCATTTTTTAAATCCATTATTCAGGTTAATGAACTCAGATTGGCTGAAAGTTACCATCATTAAGCTTTTCTTTTAGAAACACCTCATATTTTTCATCCATAGAAGAGTAAACAGTGCATGAAGATTAATTATAGCACAAATCCTTCCATTAAAAAAACTTTTAAGCAACAAGTCGTACAATTTTGTCTTTAAGAGTTTAACATTTTCTGCAAAGAGAAGTAAAAGGTCCACTTTTAAAACAGATAAGAGAACTCTAACAGTAGAATTGGGCATAAAGTAATGCCTTTCAGAGCTTAACGTTTGATTTTCAACATTTAGTGCATTTAAAACATATAAACTTCAGAGGCTGCTTTAGCCTTTTACTAGACCAAACTATTCATGTCTGTTTTACGTTTAATGAGGAGTTTATTTTTGGAGGAATCAGTATGTTGGCTAATGGACCAACACTTGTGAAGCTGCTTGTGTGTCAGATTTACGGCTGTACAAGAAACAGCGAGACAAATGTTCCTGCTCAAAAAAAAAAATATGGGATTAATCGTGTTTTAACGCATTAAAAGCTATATGATTAATTCATCAAAAGAAATGCATTATAAACATATATTATTACATACATGTTTTTTTAAAGAATAGCAAATTGATGCCACATCTAACTACCTTTCACTTCTGTACAAATGTTTGAACTGATGATCTTGAAAGATGTTGACCAGAAATCCCTCCGTTCTGTTTCAGTCAAGTGCTGGTAGATCCACTGACTGCTGTCAAACGAGTCCCTTTAATGCAGCTGTGGAAAAGCAACGTGGGCATCGTCATGTAAAAAAGACACTCAGACTTTCAGGACAGCTTACTAAAAGATTCACATGAGTATGCAGCATATTTGAACCTGCATCTTGTGTAGTTTGAAAGAAGGAATCATGTTTTATAGTCTTACTATTCCACAAATATATTCACAGTAATAGTTAAAACTGTATAATTTGTATCACCTCTGTGTCTACGACGACGGTTTCTAAGCTCTGAACTCAGCTCTAGCTCAGGTAGACAGATGATAATCGGCCTATTCCAGTAGGAAGTGAAGCAATCAGTGCCTCCTTGATGTTAAGGAGAGATTAAATTAATATTTCCGTTATAAAGAAAATAAATGTGCTTCAGACCTTTTATAACTGCTAACAATAAAAAAAAAAACTGTTAAATATGACTAATTCCAGCATATTTAGTTCCTCAAAGATTTTCTTCAGTGAATAGGACAATAAGAAGCTAAAGTCATGGAGTGGAAGAAGGAGGCATGTGAATAAGGGATGTTTGTTTATTGTTAAGCTGCAGAGCTTTGTGTGTACCGTGTGCGTGTTGGAAAGTTGCAGTGAAAAGTGTGTGATGTGATCAAACAAAAGCAGCCGATCTGACTCCCTGACACTCCAGTGGCCCCAGCATCATTACCTACACGGCTGTGGTAAACTTACCTTATCTGATACGGTGACAGCCCCTTCTATAGCCCACAAATCCTGTGCATCCGCACGCCGTGCACCAATCTGCTGCA
The DNA here is from genome assembly GCA_034780135.1 of Jordanella pulchra. Classification (NCBI taxonomy): domain Eukaryota; kingdom Metazoa; phylum Chordata; class Actinopteri; order Cyprinodontiformes; family Cyprinodontidae; genus Jordanella; species Jordanella pulchra. The sequence continues at coordinate 9,871 of JAUZNJ010029877.1, forward strand.
GCTTTCCCCTGGAGCCCTGTTCGCCGAGGCTCCAGAATCTGTGTGGCAGCCGGGGGGGATATTAGGAGTGATAGTTGTTTTCAATCAAATGTCCAACGTTCTGCAATGTTTAATGTTCACTTTCTGTAACGGAATACGGGGCTCCCAAAAGAACAAATGAAGTCAGGAGAGGGCAGTCAAGTCCTTCTCTGTCTGCTGTTTTTCCAACTTACAGACACACACCTGCTTAGCTGACATACTGTACGTGTGCACGCTTGTTCGCTGGAAACTTTCAGCCCCACATGCCTCTGATTTGTGAGCCGAGCCGATTCAGTCTTACAGCCCCACAATCGTTAAACTTATGGCTCAGGTGGGAGCCGTGGCTCCATGTTAGAGTCTTTCTGTGTCAGTGTGTGTGCGGTAAACGCTGTAACCTCGTTCGTTTTAGTGGCTGTCACACCTTTTCAACTCGCCATGTTAACGTTCTCGAGTGGTCTCCCTCACATTATCGCTTTGAACCTCCAGCGCTCACCCACCGTCCATCTGCTGCTTAAACTCCACCAGAACCCAGTAAAAGTTTGGAGTCGTTTTTATGCAGTCGGCTGTTTTATTTCCAGCTCCAAAGCTATGTAAGGCTGCATGTACAATGCACCTGGTGAAGTGACTGTAGCTGCTTAAAAAGGCAGAAGGAATTTGCTTTTTTAAAATCATTACATCAGTACAACCTTCCCTTTTCTCCCTCTTTAATTAACAGTTTATGATATTCCTGCACTAAAGTGAAGAGATTTTTTACAATATTTATTTACTCTTTTCCTGATATGAGAGTTAATATATGAGGGTATATGTCTCCATATGTTGAATGCTGAATGTTTTCTTTTGGCAGCGGAGCAGAGGATGACTGTTGTAGCCTTTAAAAATCCCACTTCTATTAATCACGACTGTCCGTGGGTGCACATGTGTCTCCAGGAAAAAGACAATAATACTCCGTCAATGACGAGAGGCCATCCATGATCATGATGCAGATATACAGAACACAACTTTAATGATATTTTGTATTTGTAGGGAGATTCAGGTTAATAGCATCAGTTCTAACAGTGGGGAACAAATGATTCTTTCAATATTTAGCTATCCAGCCCCTATATTGTGTTTGATTTTTATTTTATATTTTCTTTTAAGAAAAAAGTATTTAGAGGGTGGACAGTAATATTTTCTGACTGATTGTAAAATTTGTTTAGTACTTATACAATAATAACTACTCAAATTATTTATTTTTTAATGAAAATATAGCTTTTCATGTAAATAGAGGTGAAAATCTCAGCAAATTTCAAAGCAGTAAAGCTGATATTATACAGCTACATGATTCTTCCCTGTTATAATTAATTTCACCTTTGATCAATTTTTCTTCCACAGATTTGGAACAAATAGATATACATCTATATTTATATCCATATTTATATATACACTCATTTATATAGAGAGTTTTAAAGTTATTAAAATTTAGACTTTGGAGTAAATATCTTTGGACGAAGCTGTCAGTCTTATTTCTTGTTGATTAACTCATTTCTTTGTATAATTTCACATATATATATTTATATATATTTATTTTTCAAAATCTGGGAAGGAAATATGGATCAAAGGTTAAACTGTATGAAAACTGTAAATAAAAACCTATTTGTGTAATTGATTAATATGTTTTTCCCTATATCACGTCAAAAACATTATAATTAAAAGAAAAAATGATAAATAAACAACTTTATTCTATTGTATTGTGTGAGGACAGTCATATTCTGCTTCTCAGTTCCAATGAACATAATGCTTTCCCAGCTTTGTGAGTAATCTTTAACCAAATTCCTGCGTTAGAATAAAACCATGCCGTTTTTATTACTGACAAAGAAAACACAAATATTGAGCAGACCCTAAAAAGTTGTTATTTCAACTGATTAAACAAACTGGAGGGCAAAGGCATGAGAAGTCATGCCTGCAGAATAAATAAAGACATCAAAAAGCACAACCAACAACCGTATGTGAGAAACATCCACAGCTTTTCGGAAAATTTGTTTCATGGCGAAAGAAACAAAACAGCTGCTTTTTCATCCAGTGCATTCAGAGCTTTTCTGCGCAACATTGGAAAATATTTGTTTTTTTTTTCTCACCAGGGAGAAAAAAAAAGAAAATCTGTTTCAGCAGGTCTTTGCAAATAGATCAAATAATGATCAGATAGATAACAGAACACAGGATTAATATCTATTATTTATTTAGACAGAATAATCGGATCTTTGGGAACAGGCAAATACTTCATGGAGTCCATCATTACACAGTGAGGAAGAGGAATCACAAGTTAAAACAAATGTAAAGGCTGTGAAATCAATAGACCATCCTGCTAATCGAAGTATTGACTTATTTCACTGCAGCCAAAGCATTAAGGTCCAGAAACCAAAGGTGATGGTTTATGTCTACAGTGGTGACAAATATATATAGAAAAGTATGTCTTTAGAAATAAGAGCTGACCTCAGTAGATGTGCTTCCATCAAATCTCTTTTTTTTCCAAGTTAAGGAGCTTAATGGAAACAGAAAAAGTTGAATCAACTTACTAAATTTTGCAAAAAAGTTGGTTACTCTCGCTTAAAGTGGTTTTGGATTCTTTCGAAAAAGTGTAAACATGCTAGAGGAGATGAAACATTCTGACGTGTTGAATATTTAGCTCATATCACTGATCAGCTGTTTCTGCTGCAGCTGACGTCCTGAATGCAACCGTTAGAAACACCCACAGATGGCATCAACCATCACTAACATTGATCAGTTTATTACAACTTCCAACACGTTCATTAAAACTCGGCCCTTTACTGAGCCCTGGTTCCTGCCATCCTGCTAACTCTACTTCCTGTTTACCTCAGCCTAATGTAACTTCGATGTATGATGACATGAATGTAAAAACATCTAATTCTATTAGGTTTTTTAACTCTTTTAAATTCGATCAACAACATCATATTTGGATAGACACACAGCTTTTGTGAGTTTCAAAGGTTTGTTTCTTTCCACTCACTCAGAAAAGGCGGGTTCTTGCACCTGAGCCGTGGGTCCAGAGTTTCCACGAGACTCTCTTTCTCAGTTCGATGCTGAATGTAGGTGGACGGCCATGTTCTGTTATACTTGCAATGTTTGTGCTTATTAAACGACTTCTTTGTTTGTCTCTGTTTCCATTGGGAATATATTTTGACTGAATCTGTTGGTTCAGCACATACGATCCAAAGGAAATATGCCAAACTTTCTCGTTGTAATGTGATTAAAGGGTGTGAATACTTTTGCCAAGGTCCTCATCCTTGTGGCCGTGCATGTGTGTGTGTGTGTGTGACCATGGCCCAATGCTATATGGAAGCAATTACTGGCAGTGAGGACCCTCAGACACCCACAGAGCCTCGTACTTCAGGCCAAGCGGAATGCATCTCCCTCCCCCTCTTCTTCCTCGTTCTGTCTCTGTTTCCTTCTGCCTGTTTTACTACATTTCTTTTCTTTTTTCCTTTCTTCTTCCTCTCCTGTCTTTTTTCTTTTTTTCTTGGTTGCACTAAATTGTTTTCGTATGAGTGCTGACAGAGGGGTAAGGTGAAACCCCGGTCCGTGTTGTTTCTTTGCCGTATTTTAATTCTAATCACACATTTCCAATTTGTGCAAACAAGTCCTGGAAATACCAGAACTAATTAGACTCAACCTGATGTGAGTTTTTTTTTTTTTTTTTTTATGGGTTCAGGGTGGATGTGAGCTGTCATTCTTTACATTAAGAACCATTCATGGACATGTGCCGTTTTTGTTTTTTTTGTGTGTAGCTGAAGCGTTGAATAGAAATTAAGCTGAGGAAATCGCCTCACAGGCTGGCAGTAAGTGGTGACAGGACTGCAATATTCAGGTTTTGGCAGAACTTGGTCCCCTCTCTCTTTTCACAGTCAAGGAAAGCTCAACGAGGGGCCTTCGTCCACCTTGCCAACCGTCTCTTTTCTCTGGTTGTGGGAACTAAGAAGCTGCCATGTGTGTATCCCTCCAAACGGACTCTAAATGAGATAAATAAGTTCAGACTAAGCTGGCAGCTGCTGTCCATATTCATTATTCTTCTCTTAATGTCTCTCCGTTGGAGTGGAGGAAGACTTGGCCTGTGCAGTAGTAGCGTTGGGTGTGGCGCGGCGGCGTGTTGCAACACAAAGAAGTGACTGACAAATGATGGCAGCCAGAGTTTACTCGTCAGCCTCCTTCAGAACACGCGCTCACGCCGTCTCCTCGCACGCTGACCCGGTCCTCCTCAAACAGTTCGTCTCTCTCTCCCCACTCCTCCAAACTTGGACCACGAAGCAGTCTCACATTCCCTTCACATGAGTCCTAGTGTGGCGAGTCAGCAGAAGGACCCCAGATTGCTCTGGCTGCATCGTTTGGGAGCGTGCCTGGGCCCTTCATCTCTGTAACCTTGGTTTGCCCCCCTCTGTTTGTGAATTCCTGTCGCTCTGATAGGAGTAGACCGTCCCCAGTAATGTGCTTTAAGACTCAGCAGCTGGACAGAACGGTGGGGAAAGTGAAAGCTCAGGTTGTCGTCTTGGAGGCAAATAAAAAAGGCCTAATTAACATCTGCTTGAAGGAGAAAAACACGGGCTAATACAGGCGATCCAAACTTGCTGTCATGCTCTGATCAAGCCGGGCCACCATTGGCTCTTGAAGCAGAGCAAACACTTGTGATTGGTTGTGAGGTCTCCCCCATGTCATTTAGTGGCGGTGTTTTGTGTCTGCCAACACTCAGACTCTGGAGTGTTTAACCTTCACTGTTAGTTCTGCTGTCTGAGGAATTTCACAGGCTCAGTAATTCTCAGTTATGTCTTTGTTTCTCTCTTTATCCCTTCTTGTTTAAAATCGGTTATTTGCGGTGGGACACTGGATAGTTTATGGTGCTGGAACAACTTTATTATTCCAGGGTTGAGTATCCATTTTGCCACCATGAGTGTAGAAAAGACATCCCTGGATTAAAATGTTTGAATAATGACCAGGGAATAAATACATGTAAAATAAAATCATGTTTTAACTTCACCACATTTGGAAGGAGAGTATCTGTTCAGTGCTTTTGAAAAGTCCTAAAACCAGCTTCCTTTAGTGGCCACTGGAGTTTTCACCCTATTAAAGAACATGTTGCACATCAAGGTGTCATGATCAGGAAATGAGGCTGAAAATAACATGTTTAAGAGAATATTTTACAGTGGGGAAAATAAGTATTTAGTCAGTCACCAATTGTGCAAGTTCTCCCACTTAAAAAGATGAGAGAGGCC
>JAUZNJ010029878.1:0-15146 GCA_034780135.1 Jordanella pulchra
TCTCCTCGTTTGGTTCTGGTTCTGGGTATGCAAAGCAGACCAGAACCAGAAGATCTGAGGGGTCTAGATGGTTGGTAGAGCAATAACAGATCTTTAATGTAAAAGGGGAACTATAAAAGAGAAGTAAGCAAGTGAAGTAGAGAAGTTATCAAAAGATAAAAAAAGACAAAAAAAAGCTTCCCTAAGTGAAAATTTAACACAGTATACTGTAATTCATGTAAGTATTTTGTTATCTTACATGGTATTTCTTCATCCACACCGGTATCTTCTGCCACTTTAAGAAATATCTGTGGATTAGACAAAATAATAATAATCACATAATAATAATAAAAAACACAAAAGGCTTTATTACAAATACACAAGAATAACCTTAACTGATTTACTACACAAGAATTGAAAAACCTATTTGCAACTTTATCTACTTTAAAGTGTCTTCATAGATGCAAGGAGACCTTTCATAGATGAAGGTAAAAACAAAAAAGGGTCCCGCTAAATATTTACGTATTCTACTAATTTCTGTGAGTTAAAAAAAAGCCATTTGTTACATTATCTTATTTCAAACATCTTATGGTGTACACCAGCCATTCCTGGGGGATCTTCTTGTAAATACTGCTATAACAAAAATAAGACCCTCTCCTCTTCCATTTATTGTAATTTTATACAGCCTTTTTCTGCATTTAGCACTACAGCAAATATCTCAATGCAATATTCTAAACAGTGTGAATTTTTTTAATGGTTTCAACTAACTTCCATAGCTTTGATATCTTCATGTTTATTTAATAATAACTGAATAATCATTTGAATGTTTTCAGGCTTCAAAAGATGAAATGGATGTATGGAAAAAAAAGGCTTGTCATGTTAAAGGTTTAGTAACTTTAAAAAGGAATTATTTACATTGCCTTCTGGCCATGAGTTTCTCTGCCACGTCTTAAGTTACTTGAAGAGCATTAGCTTACAGTCACGCATGTTTATGATCAAACGTCTGCCTGACACTTTCACATCATGACTCATGTTCATGGGAAAATAAGAACGTATACAAATAAACCCTTTGAAATTAGAACTGTATAATACTATAGGAGCCTATGGAACCCGCCACTTCAAATGGAAACCTAAAGTCCAACAAAAACCAAGGACATGTTTGTCAGTTTCTTGTTTTCATGTTGCTGATGTAGCGGCCAAGTTATAAAAATAATTATATTACAGCAAAACAGACGCAAGTGACTGAAATGTGAAACAATCAAATCTTAAAATAATATTAAGATAAACTTTAAAGAAAACTGTAAATGGAAAGATTGCTTCAAAAAAGTCTGAAACTCCACTGAACTGCATCATGATTGGTCAACAGAAACACATTCAGCACTAACTATGCTGTTCTTCTGGAATAAATTATTGCTTCGATTTACTATACAGAAAAATCAAAGACGTCCATGATGTTATTTTTAATGTGTGGCCTTTTTTACCTCCGCCAAGGAGGTTATGTTTTCAGTAGCGTTGGTTACTTGTTTGTCTGTTAGCAACTGTACAGAAAAAAAATCGACGGATTTGCTTGGAAAATTTGCTTGGAAATTTGATCAAAGGTGCGTTGTGGGCTAAGGGCCGATCCATTAACTTTTGGAGTTGATTTGGATCACAATCCGGATACAGATATTTTTTTGGTAATGATGTTGATCCGGTGTGAAAGTAGAGCTCACAGATGTCAGGGGAATGAGCTGCCGGGGGGAGGTCTGCGCTCTCTGAGTGCTTTTCTAGTTATAGTATCTTTTCTGTTTACTGAGAGAATGAACTTGAAACAGCAGGGCAAAAAAGAAACAATTACCAAATCAAAAGGCCAACATATTAATACCAACATAATTTATTCATTAATTATTGCTCATACTCTAAACTCCTGGTATAGACCTGTACAAACCATTAAATAATTGTATCTTTTATTGCAGTAGGATATTCTAACGCTAAATATTTTTTGATAAATCTAGTCTTGAATTTGAATAGATTTGTGAAAAGAACTGGGGGAACTATTTTTTGCTAAATCACAAAATAAGTTTTATAGATAGCTCTGCGCTATGTGCTGTTGCCTTCAGCTGTTTCTAATATTCAGCACTTAAGTCCTCATGTTTCCTCAATATCTCTGAATCATCCCAAGTCCTGGATCGTATTGCATGGTCTCCTTGCTTCAGTTTAGGTTTTTGATGGGATTTAAGTCTGGAGACTGTTATGAAAGAAAGTTAAATTACTATATTAATCTGCCAAGTGTTTTGGATCTATATCCAACAGTAGAACTCAATGAAAACAAATTTTTAGAGCACCGGTAGAGGCCACCAAATGTCATTTACATTCCCTTGGTGTCTAGAAGAGGTCATGATGCACATCAGCGAGATTCAATTTAATTCAATTTCAATTCAGTTTATTTAGATTGATTTACAACATATGTCATCTCAAGGCACTTTGCAGACACAATTCAACTAGATCACAATGTCAGATTGGTTCAAAGTTCAAAGAAAAACAAGCAGATTGATCGACTCACTGACTCTTCAGCAATCCCTCACACCAAGCATGCATGTAGCAGTGGAAAGGAAAACTCCCTTTTAACAGGAAGAAATCTCCAGGACAACCAGGCTCAAGAAGAACACCCACAGCATCTCAGATCTTTTCTGTAATTTCCGTAAATTTTCTGTATAAAGTACTCTATTTATTTGAAGGAATTTTCCGTAATTTGTTTTTTCCATCGGTATTTATCGGAGCTATTTAGGTAAGAGAGTTGTGACAGCTCCACTGAAGACAGTGAGCAACATCTTAGAGTAATTTACATCAGAAAAAACATTTATGGCAAGAAAAAGAAAAAGTTCTGCCAGAAACTTACCAGGACATTTTCTATGTTTTTACTGATTTTTCTTCAGTGTACTGTAGTACACTGAAAATAGGTGTTTTCCACATATTTATGAATAAAATTGCATATTGCATTGACCTTGCTTGGTCAAAAAAAGCCTTAACACTTGAAGTTACCCTTACCAATGAAATGCAAAAAAATAAAAAAATAAAATAAGGGTCGAATTCTTCTAAGACTTTTAAAGTGAGATCATTTTATTTTTTTGGTGCCTTCAATGCTGTGTTAAATTTACCTCCTCCAATGTGGTGTCAGAAATTCCATAGCTGGTCAGACCGAGGTCAGCCATGGCAAGGTCAAGCTTGTGGAAGAGTGTGGCAAAGGTCCCATCTCGGGCTCCGCTGTAGGGCAGGATGAAGGTGATCTCCTGACCGATGCTCTCCAGAAATCTAGCCTCTGGTACGTAGCGGCGCACAAGGTGAGTAACAGCTGCTAGATCTGCTTTAAGGAATAAAAAACACCGAATTTTCTAAATAATTTTGAAGTTACAGAATGTAAAGTTGCCAAAAAAGGGTATCAAAGTGTTCTCTTCCTATTTGTTGATCTTATTTTCTGTTTTATTTTGTGTGCCTTAGGACTATTTAAATGGTAATCACCACCAAATTGCTACAGACAAATGCAATATTAAAACTATTTGGTCAAACTCAGTGTTGATGCAATACTTGTAAACAAAATAAAACCTTGAAGATAAACAGACAAATATACCAGGGACGTTTTGCACCTGATGATTTGACATTTACGAAAACACCTCATCTGTACACACTGTAACTCCTCTCCATCATATGCTCAGAAGCGGGGATTTAGTGAGGATCAATCTGCACAGCGTTGCAGAACACAACACATCCATTATTGATCCAGGGCCTCTCATACATAATTACTGAAGCTTAACAACTACTGGCTTGGCACTTTGCGGAGAAGTAAATAGATCTACTTTGCACTTCAGACCGAATCATTTTTAGAATGCAGGTGTGTGGTGATGTAGTCTGCTTGTTCTAGTCTAATAAAAAATAATGAGGTGTCACTAATAAAAATGTGATTACTTCTTTTAAGCTATGCTCTATCGGATATTTAAGTATTTAATGCAAGAAGTCTTTTTCTTAGTACTGTATCACAAAAAAATGGTAGGTTAACAAGTGGCTCATACTACAAACTATGGCCTTTGTGTGTTTCAGCATGTAAAATAATAGAAAGAGTAAAATTAATATTGTTTATTTATATTGTTAAATCCCCAAGCAGAACATTAGTGATTTATCCAATTTGATCAAGTTCTTTCTATATCACTGAGGGGAGTGGATGAGGGGAGAGCGGATGCCGGATTTTTTTTGTTTTATTCTCTACAATTGTGAGATAGGGAGTTTTGGTGAAACAAGCAGATCCCCACTAAACCAGAGACTGGCAGCAGTGACTATTGACAACCTCAGCATCATATTTAAGAGACTTTTTACTGAAGACAAAAACACAATGAAAAGTAACATTGTTGGTTTGTTAGCAGGACCAATTAAAAACCTAAAAACTGATTTTATGGAATTATGTTTTCCTGATGTGCACCTCATGCCAAGGAACAATTCATTTGGTAATGATCCAGATCATGTACGAGTTTTGGCTATAGTTGTAAGTCATAATTTATGGCAAAATTTGCTGCTTGGAAAAAATCTGAATCAATTTGATCAATTTGATCTAAAATAAGTTGTCTCATTTAGAAAATGATTTGTAAAATCAGTTTTAAAACACAACTTGGCTTCCAACTAGATATATTTAAACCACCAAAAATTATAGATTTCAAGTTGATTTGCCAAAAAGCCTTTAAGAAATTTAAGACAAAGAGTGGTCAGCAAAATGGGCATTTAGTGTTTGTAAACTGGACATCTGTGTGAATTAGAAATTAATAAACTGTAAAACCTGTATTATATTTTTGAATATGTATAAAGTAACCAAGATAACCTTGTACCTTTTGGGTCAGAATTGTCCCACGTCTGACTGCTGAAGCCATCGTCTGGACTACTCCTGAAAGGACGATCAGCTTCCTGTTAATCAGAATTGGATTAGAAAGGCTGAATCATACCTTACCACTTAGAATGATGAGGAGTGCCTCTTCAAAGACTCCCCGGAAACATTAATCAAATAATGTGCCTCTCCAAGTTCTACTTAATTAGCTTAAATAAAGCTTTGTGCATACATCAGCAGGTAACATGGTTAATCTGTAATGGAAAATGTGTCCCCAATCCTCATCCTTCCCCAAAACAACAGAAAATAACTTTGAAATCCCAAAATAAAGTTTCATATACTGTTTATACCATGTTTCCAAAATAACTCAGCAGAGTAACAAAAAAACATAATTTTATTCAGCAGTTCAGAATAATGTCTGAGAGAAAAGATGATTCGGGTTTAATTTATATTAAGGCAAAATAATGGATTGTAAAATCCTGCAACTTACGATAAAAAAACATTGGATTCAGCTGAGTCAAATCATTTTTTAAGAGCTGCAAAACTTATGCGACCAACTTCTGGACTTTGATAAATATCTCTTTCAGAAAATGAATACTAATTTTGAAAAAGCCACATTACAAGTTGATAAAGGCCTGCTCAGATGTAGGAACTCCTTGAGAACGTCTGGAGATGATTACATAATAAAGAATTCTTTCAGTGATCATCCTCTTCAAAAGACTGTTAAACACCAATAGAGTTTCTTTAGTCAAAGACTCTGAAAAACACACTACTACTGAAGATCCATTCTGCCTATCAAAATATCTATCAACATCAACAACTCTTTGGAAAACAAAGTTAATGAGTTACGACTACATTTGATCTCCCATTGGCATTAATAAAGTATTTTTGATATGAATTGAGGTGTATTTCTATTTTCTGATTTTAAATTAAAGAAAAAAAAACTGTTCATATGAATAGATTTTCTTGTATAGAATGTTGACATTTGTTGAAAATTCTGTAAATATTCTAAATAGTTTTGTAACAGTGAACGAAATCAATAAAAAAAATATTTCATTGTTACTTTAAATGTCTTTCTCTGGAGTCACAGTTTGCAGACCCTGTGTCATAAGTGGATTTTTTTTTTATATAAGAAATCAACACGAATGAAGCCATTTTAATCCCAGAATAATGGTTATTAAAGACTTTTTTATAAGACCTACCTAGTGCTTTAGTCAAATAAATCAAATATAAGTCCAGCAGTTACAAAAAGCATTTTATCCAGTAAAAATGAAAGATGGCTTTTATTTTATTTGATAGGGAGGATAAGACAGAGGCTGTACGGTAGAACAGTGGTTAGTGCTGTTGCCTTGCAGCAAGAAGGTCCTGGGTGTACCCAGCCTTACGCCCGAAGTCTGCCGGAGATAGGCACTGGCCCAACCGTGACCCTGACAGATGAAGTGGGAGAAGATGGATGGATGGATAAGACAGAATTGTTTATTCTCCTATAGATAGACGGACGGATGGACAGATAGTTGTCTTTATATGTATTTCTCAGTATGTGTTTACATGTTAAAAGAGGTCAAAGACAGGTTGTTGTCTTAACATCTTTGGAAGACCCAACAGGCCCCTATCCCACTGTATCCTACTGTGCCCCCAACCCATGACATGAGCCACATAATGGAAATACCTCCATGCTGCCAACATTCACAGAAAGCGCCTGCTACAACCCTGCAGACAGCTGACCACCTTCCAGCACAAAATCCCTGTGGAGCTACTTAAATGAAACCCAATCCAGAAACCATGAACTCCATATGCCAATATCAATGGGTCAGTTTAGAGTGAGCAGATTGGCAGCCCACAAACAACTATGCCCCACTGTCTTCTCAGTGCATCCCAAAGGCTGGAATCAATACTACGAGGAAAACCATGTCTTCCTAATTGATGCTCAAACTTGCACAAAAAGATCCCCCAGCCCTGAATGGATCCCCAACCCACCTGGATCGAGCCCCTCAGGATACCATGGCTCCATCTAGCCATCTTGGCAAGGAAGAATACATGACAACACTCGTGGAGGGGGGGGCTGCCCCCAAGGCAGCCATGCCAGGGCCTGCCAAAGCACAGACCTGGCAAGTCATACCACCAGATCCACTTGACACCAAACTTGACACTCCAAACTCTCCAAACATCCTCGAGGGCTTGCTAAAAGCCAAGCAGTGAGACATGTACCACTGTACACAAGTAGCTACCCCAACCAAAGAGAGGCCTACGATTGCTAAGCAGCATCTTGATGACCAACAAGACTATAGGAAAAATATACTGAGGAATGATAAGACAGAAGGGGGAACTACTTTTCTGTCCCAGAACATTTTCATAAAGAATTTCCAGCCATCAGTTTTGGGTCTTAAGTTTTGTCTTTGTTAAACATGATAAAAAGCAAATCCACTTTAGAGTCTGTTAGAATGATCTAAAGAAGTAAATGGGAATATGTTACAAAAGGGAATTTACATAAATAATACAAATTCTGATCTTACTATAGAACTAGTTTGCTGAATTCACTTTAAGATTTTTTTAAAAATATTTGAACTTAGAGTTGTTTCACTTTGGGTATTTTGTTGTTAGATGCTGGGTTTGATAATAATGAGATTTGTTCCTTATTTGAAGGGATAGGCTTAATGTGACTCATGCTATGAAGCCCTGAACTTGATAAATCAGAAAACATCTGCTGGGTGAGGATGGTTTCAGTGTTGTTTCTCCAAGTATCAATGAAAAGTTGTGGCTTTGTATGTTAGGATAGTCACTGATATATAATTTTCACACAGCTCCAATTTGACCCGTGATTGCAGAAAATATTAACTCTCCCTGTTAACAAAGGCACATCTGCTAAGACACTAACAAAAATATAAATAGTGATTAAAAATAGGTATTCCAAACATGTGCTTACTGCTTGTTCCTTCTTGGATAATGTTCGTGTAATATTTTTCCTTTGACTGGTCATCTTTTTTGTTTCGTCTCTAACCAGAGTCAGATAGTAGCCACTGCCAAAACACTTCTTTAGGAAGAGTGAGGAGCCACAGCATCGCATTTTTCCTTGGGCTATGATGGCGATACGATCTCCTAAGATGTCTGCCTCATCCATGTGATGAGTGGACAAAATAATGGTGCGACCTACAGAGAAACACAAAAGATATGTCTTACAAGTTATTTTAAAACAAAGCATGTATCAAGTAAATTTTGTGACATTAAAATACACAGGAATTCACCCAAAGCCCTTTCTTTGGGACAGTTTCAAAGAAAGATAAGCGTAAATCAAAATCTCTCTCCATGTTGTCGCTTATCTTCCTTAGTGTCGATTTCACTGTAATCATTTTTTTTTTCTTTTTTCGTCACTAATGCTTTTGAGCATGAAAACAAAGCAAACGGAAGAAAAGCACGTGGGTGTGAAACTGGGACATAATTAAAACCACGATAAAGGCCTTCCACAGCCTGCTTTCCAACATTTCTATGGGAGACAAATTTTACTCCAGCTCAATGTTTTGTTCCCAAAGTCCTTTGATTCGAAAGGCATCAAACTGAATGCAACTGCAGTGACAAAAACGGCATGAATTGCACGATTATTCACAGGTGTTCTAATCCTTTTACATCACGCTGGATCAGATAACACATATTAATTATCACATACCCCAGAAAGCAAGGGGAAAAAAAAGGCAGATCTGTAATGAAGTCACAGCATGTTCCTGTCTCTGCTGTCTGCAGGAAAGCAGCATCAGAGAGAAATGGATTTTTTGATCTAGTCATGTTTTAAGTAGGAAACATTTAACCTGTTACCTCAATTACAATGAAATAAAACAGCTTTGAAATTATTTCTCTAGTGATCTGTTATTAAGGCTTATATTAATTGCTAACATGTTACAGACAAAGCTTTGTATAAATCAAATAGCTTGTAAAGGTTGAGTTTATATCCTCACAGTTTACCTGAAAAATCTTAAAACAGCTTAATAAGTACAATTAGCAATAGCAAGCAGTGACTGGGGTGGCTATGAGCTGAAGTTACTTTAAGTTTTGGTAGCTTACTCCTTTTAAAGTAGCCTACCTAGCTGTTAGCCTGAGCTAACTGATTCTCTAATTTTCTAAACTATATTATTGCTCTGTGATATATTAGAAAAAAATTAAAATACAGAGAAAATGTTACATTATTCTAACCCTTAATCATTATTTCACAGATATTTTTACTTTTCTGCCATGGTTCAGAAAAATTTGTTTTAAGTGAAGGTTTCCTGCAGTATCACAGTTCTCACAATCTACAGAGGAAAAAAATCTTTGTGAGGCATAAGACATCAGTCTGCTGAATTCAGTACATACAAGGGGTTTCACCCTTTCCTTACAAATGTTGGGGGTGGTTATTACTGCAAAGGGTCATGCACTGTGCTGAGCTTCGCTGTTTTTGTACAAAGTTAAATCTGTATCCTCACAAGTCACATTATCCCAGGGACAAGGACACACTGAGAGGTCATTAACTGTGGCCCAATGCAGCCATTTTGCTTGTCCAACTATTTCTCCATTCTCTCTCTCTCCCTCCCTCCACCCCGACGTATGCCCCGCCACCAGCTGAGCTGCTTAATCCATCCCTTCACAGTTAAGCATTGCTGCGGCAAGATGTTATGCCTTGCAAACACAAATTAACTTCTTTGCAAACTAAAATAAAATAAAATATCCAGGTTCATAAATACAGACAAAAATGCATTCAATTCAACAGACAGAAAAGAAACATCATTCTTAAAAAACAAAAGGGCAGATGAAGAGATCAGCAGCAGTTTAGTCTAACTGACAAGGCTCATATTGCATGGGATGTTAAAACCTAAGAGATAAATTTCGGGGTTGAGTGTATTTGTGTGTAAAAGAAATTGAATCCATTGCAAGTTGAGAAAAAAATATTTGCATTCAGATGGCCCATATTGGTATTCTGATTTATAGGGTGTTGCAGCACATTACAGAATACGGTAATATATCAAGGGTGTGTTCAGGTAAATTGCTCTTATATATAGGCTCAATGCATGCAGTGAAGTGGTAGAAAAACTGATTCTTTTATCCTCCTTTCCTCTAAATCAAGTTGCTAGAAATGTAGTAGCTGAGAAAGGTAGGATAAAAATAAAATGAGCTTCAATACTGCAGTACCCATATAACTCAATTCTATTAACTGCTGTTTGTGATAGTCACTATGGACCGATACATTTTAGAAATCAACATAATTTACAACATGTCAATTGGGTTTTAATAACAAGATGCTCCTGCATTCGGTGGAAACATTTCAAAAACGTATAGTCATACTTAAATGTTGTCAAATAATTTCAGTTAAATAAACATGAGTGTGATGCAAGATGTATAACATTATAAAAACCTTTTTAGGATGTTTTTTTTTTTGTCATATGTATGTCATATATAGCAATGCGTGAATACAGCTATCACTGTATTTTCCTCACATATGTCCTGCAACTGTAACTTCAGCTTTACATTATTTGGGATAAATGGTATACTTATATTGTGTAACCAATATTGCAGTTCTATGACTCAGAGAAAACCGTTGATACAAAGGTTTGGTTTAAATTTCATAAATTCAATCATATTTTTACTGAAAATGCATGAAGTTAAATTTATTCTGAAATGATTTCTGTTCATTTTGCTTACATTTCTGTTACCTCCAAAAATAGAGTTTGTAATTTAACATACATGTTCCTTGAAAAATAAAATTTTACATTGAGCTACGTTTATATTTGCAGGAAAGCATTTCAAGCAACCCATCGAAACAGTAATACTACACCATGTCAATGGTCACCTTACATTTATATGTCATAAAAATTTTTCCTGCTTTTTCTTTTCTATGCGTCTGATGCTGTGGCATATGTAGTTAATACACATCGTCACTAACATTGTAAAGGTAAAAACTTTTGGGGCATAAGCTTCCCTATATAGGGAGACAGTATAGGCTGCACATATGCTCCACTGGAACATAAAATCTATATAAATGTGGCAGCGACCCAACATTAATGTTTCCCTATGCAGATGCTCTACCTGCACTGATGAAGATTTAATTAGCTCCACATGCTTAATGCTTTGAATGGCTCATCTGGCTGGGAATTATTTTATAATTAAATGAGCTAATAATTATTCTACCACATAGGGGTAGACTGTGAGACTGTTACACAGCATTTAAGTATGAGAGATGACAAAAGCAAAATGGTAACACAATGGCAAAAGTAACATATCCACAAAGAAAAACACAGAATTAGAAAAAAACACTAGTAATACAAATAAGACATATATACGTCAATAAAATGTAAGCATGTCTCTGACTGAGGAGACAGTTTTTGTCAAAATATATCACAGAAATAGACGTGAAAGGTTAATATTCTAAGAAAGTCTAAGAAACTCAGGATTAATTTTCCAGTCTGAGCTTAGTCACAATGAAACTGAGAACTTTCTTAGCAATTTTGATACCTATACTAAAATGAAGTATTTCAAATATTAAAAAAGGAAATAGTTTGTGTCTTTATTTTCATATTTACAAGTATCAAATGTTGTGTTTGCTAATTCTATTTATGAAGGAATCAGTTTTTTCCCTTTATTTTCATTAGATGCATTTACTTCAGGTTTGACTGGTTCACTAAATGTGATTCACATTCTTGTCTTAGTTTATTCCACAAAAAAAGTTCTGTTTCTTACACAAGTTGGGTGATATTTTTATATACATGTTATTTTTTAGGAATATGTATTCAGGGTAAAGGGCTAATCATACAGTTCAGGTTTAACCAGTCTAGAAACATAAGATTTAAATTACAGATGACTATGGATTGTAAATGTAACACTTACTCAACCACCCATGATGCACAGCTAGATTTTCTTACATTTTCTAGATAAATAGACATGCAAGCCAACCAGAAAAATATAAGACAGACCTCCCTTCCATATTATTTTCAGGGTAGCTGTGCTGGTCCATCCTGGGCATGGAGCCCAAACCAACGATCTTCACTGATCAAATCAACTTCTCTAATCAATCATGACTGGGGCAACAGAATAGTAATCAACTTTCATTAATGAAAAAAATAATAATTTTTGATTTTCATAATCTTTAAAAATAAGGTGTTTTCTTCTTTTTTGATTATCTATCTTTTTTTTTTTTTACTTTTTTTATTACTCTTTCATTATAAAACCTTAACATGTGCAAAAACAAAAGAAAGATTCAAAGGTTCTTCTTTAATATAAGGGAAGAGGCAATAAAACCCAAGGTGCACCTGAGCTCAAAAAGCAACATCTTATTTTTTTAATAGTTTAAAGATTAAATGTAACATCATGTCAATTTTGGATCAGTTAAACCTGCACTCATATCTAAATCAAACCTTCAAAATCCCTAAAATATCATTAATAGTCAAAGTATTTCATCCTAGAATATTAAAAAAAATGTAAGGTGCCACCAAACAACCACTTCAGGGCCATCTGGCCAACCCGTCCATGTGAAAAACCTCTACATTAAATAAGCTGTGATGAACTGTAATATAAAGTCCAATTTTAGCCTTCAGTTTTTTAATCCAAATAGATTCCCTGTAACATCCCCCCCCATCCTTTGCTTAATGACAACCCTTTATAACACTGTGGCTCAAATTAAACCAGAGAGAAACAAAAATGAGTCATTTCATGCAGCCACAATGTGGGGGTTCTCATTAGAACCGAGTTATCTGCAGCTAACGATTGGAGTGAAAAGGGCTTGATTAGAGAGAGGCAGATGCTAATGACACAGTGAGGGTAGAATGTCACTCAGTGCACATTAAACATTTAGACATTTGCAGAGAAAATGTGCATGCTCTGCTTATAGTCTTCAACAACCACAGTGTATATAAAGCTTGAGAGTGACAGGCTGACTAATTCAACAGACAATTAGGGAGTCTGTCAATAAAAGCTACTCGTATTCTCTTCCACTTTGACCAGTGTTTGTACAATTCACAATTTCTCGCCATTAAAGGTTGACTTTTACAGACAGCAGGGCTAAAAAATACTTTTATGTTCATTCCGAATGCCTAATGGTTTTAATAACTTGCATTTGAGATTCGCCCATTGTCTGCAAACTATGGTTTCTTAGTTTGAAAGAGAACAAATCAAATATGAATAATCCAACCTATTTTGAAAAAAGCAAAAAGGTTTTCAAACTTTAATAAGTCATATATTCCTACCTTGTTTATATTTTAATAGTAGTTCCCAGATCCCACGGCGAGCATAAGGGTCCACTCCCGCTGTTGGTTCATCCAGGATAACAATCTTTGAACCACCGACGAATGCTATGGCAACAGAGAGTTTTCTTTGCATGCCACCTGAAAAAAAAATTAAAGATAAGAGTTTAAACAAACTGAATCATTTTAGAATGTGGTTTTTACAACTCTCCTCATTTTTTAGTGGTGGTTTGGATCAATATATTTCAAATGTTTTTTTTATTGCCTTTTAGGATTTTTCCTCTTTAGCAGATTTTGCTTTCATTACCAACTTACTTGTGAAAAGCAGCCATAGGTCATAGAAAAAAAAAGCAATACCTTCAAAGCCTGGAGAACAGTTGGTTTAAAATGATGAGAAACTATCTTTTGTTATAAGCAAATAAGGATATTTGCTTGGGTGGTTGAATCATGTTGGGTGGTTGAATCATGTTACTATATGTAACTACTTCCAATGAAACATAATCGGAAAACAAATCCCATAAACGCTAGATAGAGGCAAACTCCAAAGTATACTAACCATGGCTTTCTTTCAAAGTAGTTGTTCTACATGGACAGATTGTTAAAGCACACAATGATGCCCTATTAACAGTTTGTCCTACCTGAGCTGCAGGCATTCTGTAGCTCCTCCACAGTTATAATGAGCTTCTTAGCTGCTCATCTAATTAAAGGTCTCTTTAGCTTAAACTTGACTGTTTAGGTGGACACTGGGGTTAGAAGTTGTGTCATGAAGAACGGGAAAAAGCTAAACGAATGCAAATATGTTTGAAAAGAGGCACTGCGCACACCTGTAGTTTAATCAAATGTAAATAAAGTGAAACTCACATTTGTATTTGTATTGAACACTGTGTTATTATTATACACAAAATAACACACAGCTGTGTGTCAGCATGAAGTTTCAAATTCAATACGGACACAATATTGGGATGTGATTATGGAATAAATATGACGAGG
This sequence comes from Jordanella pulchra, assembly GCA_034780135.1. Taxonomy (NCBI): domain Eukaryota; kingdom Metazoa; phylum Chordata; class Actinopteri; order Cyprinodontiformes; family Cyprinodontidae; genus Jordanella; species Jordanella pulchra. The sequence goes on from JAUZNJ010029878.1 coordinate 14,014, forward strand.
TCTTCCACTTCGGGTTTTATTGCCTTTTGGAAGCTGTGAAGTGATTGATGGCCGTGAGGCAGATACACTTTCACAACAATAATTCTCAGCTCCTCTCTCTTAGCAGGCTCTTCAAAATGCATCCAACGCAGAGCTAATGTAGTGGAAATGTCAGCATAGATCAACCTTGAAAGTCATAATTCAGTGATTTTGCTCACAAGCATTCCATGACTTGGGACAATTTATCAAACAAGACCCGCTTGTGCCCCCCAGACAATGAATTACAGAGCACAGGTACAGCGGATGTGGGAGACAGATGCATGTAGGTGCTGGGAGAGGAATGGATTATTATTAGCATTTCTTTATTAGTAAAACTGTTTCCAAACACACCTAAAATAAAGTGTATAGGTTGGTATTATGTCATTCATACTACCTCAGAGTAACAGCTTAATCATGGTACACTGAACCTCACCTGACAAGTTCTTAGCAAGTTCTTTCCGCTTGTGTGGTAAACCAACATCTTTAATCATCTGGTCCATCTCAGACTCGACCTCACTCCGACTATGTCCCTTTAGCCTGGCATAGAAATAAATGTGCTCCTCCACAGTAAGCCTTGAAAATTAAAATAAACATGTAAGATCAGTCGAATGAATTAGTGAAGAGGTGCAGGTAGCCTAAGGTAAACCTTCTTCCTTATTTATATTCATTGTATGTATATTCAAGTTGATTCATTTCATGCTAGACACAGAGGATCATGTTTAATGAACATTTTTAAACCAAAGCATTTATTATATGAATTTATCATGCTGTAATGCCAGCCTATGATACCTGAAATAAGATTTAAAATGTATTTTTCGTGCCATTTTAGGCAGATTTCCAGAGGTCTACATGCCTTTAAATAATAAAATGTGATGATACAGCTAGTATATATATCTTATTTATTTATACATATATATTTGTCTATGTGTGTGTGTAGAAAGAGAGAAAGAGAGAAAAGCAATGAAGTAAAGCAAATCAAACAGAAATGAATTGGAAAGTTAATTTTCTCCTTTTAGAAAAATCATAAATATTTTACATCAATAAATCTGTGGATGGATGGATGGATGGATGGATGGATGGATGGATGGATGGATGGATGGATGGATGGATGGATG
>JAUZNJ010029879.1:0-15144 GCA_034780135.1 Jordanella pulchra
CAGTCGTGCAACATAAAAGATAATGAACATATAATGAAACATATAACATATGATATAGGATAAATAAAATAATAAAATATTCTAGATTACTGGATTTTACCTGTATATGTGGGTTTTCTTTGGGGACTCCAGCTTCCTGACAATTCAAAGCAATCCACATGCAACTCACATGCACAAGTGGTTTCGACGGTTTTTCTAAACGGTGATTAGGTCTTAAAGTGTTGGTTGTTGGTTGTTGTTTTTATCTCTGTACATCCCCTTAATTTGTCCTTAAACCTGAGTGTTTAAATATGTGTTTGTAGATATGTTTAAAGCATTTCAGTGTATTTCAGCATTTTTGGCTAAATATTTATGAGTGGGAAATTAAGACATATAAATTCTATTGCTCTACTGAGGATCCACAAAAGAATCTGTTTTAAATGGAAATGTTTACCTCAAAAATGTTTCATATTTTTTCTAAAGAACATGCAGCATTTGCAAGCCATAGAGTGCTTCTGTTCTTTGTGAAAGTAAAGCCATGGCTGAGTAGCTCAGGTGCATTTATGTCGTCTCTTACTTTCATGTTCAGCTGGGTCATCTAATGACTGAGTGGCTGCAGCTGTGAAATGGTGGGTGGGATCAGATCAGATATGTGTTACACAAAGAAAAAGCTTGAGAGGCATGTGACATTTTAACCCAAGTGAATAGGGAAAAAAATACCTTAAACCAAAGTATTTTTTCTTCTATTACTGGGTCTTTTTACTTTAAAATGATATATTTTTAAATTACTTGTTAAATATATTCTGTTGCAAGGTTACCTGAAACCAAAAGCTTGTTCATTGTGAGCTTCAATCAGAAACCTGAGAGAACTGGTATTCTAGGATGACATTTCAAATGAATGGATTGAAAACAACCATAGAAAATGTGAAGGTTATTCTAAAAATAAATGAGAAAAGCCCTCATATCTTTTCAGATCATCAACAGTAAAAATGCATGAGATCATCACGCCTTATTATTTAATGTTGGAACTAATAATTAAGTTAACACATTAAAGCACAAATATAGCCTAGTTTTGAATGTAGGAGTAGTGATAATTTCTAAATAGTTAACAAATCAATGTGAGAAAATATTACAGCCTATATTATGAAGTCATGATCCCTTCATTTAAAAAAAAAAACTTTACTGGGGCAAAAATATTACTGAAATATTTCAACTAAACTCAATTCGATGCAACAGTCACTTTCTCATAGTTTCATCATTTTCCTGCTAACAACTTTTCTCTTTTCAACCTAATAAAGAAACTGGTGATAATTATTAAATGTAACAGGCTGCAATACTGACCCAGTTACATTGTAGGCTGCTTTATAAAGCTTTTAAGTTCCTTATTGTTTGCTTAAAATCAAATGCAGAAAAACAAGGCAAATTAGTTAGACTAACTAAAATTGTTTTAGTTTAAATGCAATAAAAAATACCAAAACACATGTACACAAGTGCAGGAAGAAAGGTTTATTGATGTTTATGAAGGACTGTTTTAACTTCAAAGAATACTTTTACATTTTCATAATTATTATGTTTTTTAATTTGATCAACTTGATTACAGCACCATAAAAAGCTGATACAGATTTGAAACTTTTGTCTAGACATGGGGGATATGAAAGAAAGAAAGAAAGAAAGAAAGAAAGAAAGAAAGAAAGAAAGAAAGAAAGAAAGAAAGAAAGAAAGAAAGAAAGAATTACTTTTCGTGTCTGAAAAAATATATCAAAGGGAATAATGATGAGGCCCTTACCTGTAAATTACTGACAATGAGAAAAGAAGTGAGATGAACTAATGAAAGTTCCTCTGAATTTTTTATTGTCACTGTCAAACTTGGACATTTGAACATTCAGAGTCTTGGACAGGTCTTTGAAAAGACTTCCTATGGTTTTAGGGTCAGATTTATTCTTAAACTTGGAGCAGAAAAGCTGTATGCTATTTTTTTACAAAAATGACAAAAAGACTGACATTTGTGTTGTTTCCTCTTACCTCTATATACAATCAAGAGGTTTATTACTGCAATAAAATTACTTTCTAGAGTTTCATGCATCTGAAATTTTCATCAGTTCTTACAATCCAGTTTATATTCTTTATAATCAGTGGTGTCAAAGACTCAGTCAAAACTGGGCAAATCTATAAAAACAACACTTGTGCCACAGTTGAAGTGCGTCAGATGTCGCCATGATAGGTGTTAAGTCAACTGACAATAAAAGTTAATTTGAAAAACTGGCTTGACACTGTTGTGAGGAAGCAGTACCTTTGGGATCTGGCCAGCCCCATCACAGCAACCATCCAGATCAAGGATGGCCAAGGTCCACATCACGACCACAGAGCAGTAGTGCAGGACCGCTGGCCCTCCAGGCAGGGGTGGTCACCATGGGAGCAACCCTGCAGGTCGAGCAGGCAGAGCCCCCAGCCTAAAATTGAACCCTGGGGAACCCCACAGTTGATTTCATGGCTTCCTGAGGAGCATATACCTATACTTACTAAAAAGTGATGATCTGAGAGATATGAGTGAAACCATTTTGAAACAGTACCTGAGAGGCCCACCAGCCTTCTCAGTGTATCTAATAAAATCTGGTGATCTACTGTGTCAAAGGCAGCACTAAGATCCAGCAGGACCAGGACAGAAAGTTTCTTATAGTCCAAATTAATTCTTAGGTCGTTGGCAATCTTTAAAAGGGCAGCCTCAGTACTGTGGTTTGTTCTAAAACCAGATTTATATTTTTCTAAAATATTTTGTTTGTTCAAAAACTCATGTAATTGAACAAAAACATTTTTTTCTATGATTTTATTTAAAAAGGTAAGTTTGGTACAGGTCTGTACTTATCAAGAATGTTTGAATCTAAACGACTCTTCTTCAGAAGGGGCCTCACCAACGCCATTTTAAAGGCAGATGGGAAGACACCTGTCTGAAGAGAGCAATTCAGAATGGTGAAAAGCTCAGGCTCAAAGAAATCATAAAATGTTTTTAAATAATGATGTGGGAATGGGATCTAAAAGACAAGTTGTTGGGTTAAGCTGGGAGAAAACTCGACAGAGCACCTTTGCATCAACCAGGGTAAAACTCTCCAGTGTTTCCTTGGGTAAAAGGAACGGTACAGATCTGTTAAAATCAACATTTTGTTAGGATAAAAAGCTGGATCTAATATAGCTGATCTTGCTTTTGAAGTGGTCTGTGAAGGCCTCACATGCAGCATCCGATGCTGGAATAGGGCACATTTAAACATCTCTGTTTATTAAAAGATCAATCGTCTTAAAAAGGAATTTTGGATTGCTTTTATTGTCTGCGATGAGGTTTGAAAAATAAAATGTTCTCGGCTGTTTAACAGTTTTATTGTAGAGTTTTAGATGTTCCTTAAAAATATCTAAATGAATTGTTAATTTACTTTTCCTCTATTTCCTCTCTTCTCTCCTGCATTCTTTTTTCAATTTCTTGATTTCTTTATTTCTCCACAGTGGTAATTGTTTGGAGTTTAAAATTTGAGTTTTAAAAAGGTGATGCAATGTCCATTGCAGTCTTTAGTTTGTCATAAAAATTTTCCACAATAAAATCACATGATGCAGGTAAAATCTGAGCAGGAGTCTGGTATAAAATATCAATAAAATTTGCAGTAAACTCAGAAGTAATGTATTGCTTCCTCACAGTTCTCACCGAGGCCTCCTCCTGTTTAAAATATGTGATGTTAAAAAAATATTAAAAACAAAAGCATGATGCTCAAATGAAGAATAATTATTTTTTTCTGTAAAACAGAACTTTGACCGTTTTCAGAGTCTTTGAGTGTTGGAACTTGATGTCATTTGTGCCTGCATGAATTACCGTAGTGGAAACCGAGGGGTGAGACGGGAAAGTTGGTGGGTGGAGTCATTAATGTCTCTAACGGTTGCACCTGGATGGCATGATGTTCTGCACCTGTTGATTTAGACGTGACGGACAGTGGAGTCTCCCATGATGAGCATGCCAGGGCCAGGTCAAGCCGCCGAGGTTATCAGAGATGGACTTGTAGTGCTAGGACTCTCGGCTGCAGTGGCTGCAGCTGGAGAACATGTACCTCTAGGGTTGCAGCGCCTGTGTTAACAGCCGAGGAGATGGTGGTCCGTGCGGTGGTTGGTGTAGGGACCGGAAGACCTGAGGCTCCCTCGGGTTCCGGGCAATTCTCTGCATTTCCCCTAACTTGTTCGAAGGGGTTTCCGCGGAGGAAGAGCTCTGGGATGGTTGCCTGGACGCGGTCGGTCCGGTCCGAGTAGGAGCCGCATCTGGTGCGGTTCTCGTCAGCCCCGCAGTCCGAGATGCCATGGAGCCACAATTCGATGGTGGTGCAGTCATCTCCCCATCCAAACTTCGAAGCGGTTGCTTAAAACCATGTCTGCCTTCCTGGTGCGGCAGACCACCTCGAACCAAAGCGGTGGACGTTTAGGTGTGGAGCAGGAGGGAGGCCGGGGCGAGGTGGCAGGATCCCAAATCAACAGTAAGCTGCTTTCAGTGATGCAATGTATATTGATTGCTGATGGGCAACATCCATCAGGGAAATAAACTGTTCATTCTTCGACCTAATTTCCCCAGAGAGCTTCTGAATGTCGTTTTTTAGATTGGGGTCACAATAATGTAATATCTGTATTGTTTTTTTATCTAATGTTTGTTTAGATACTTGGTAGAAATTATTTTTAGCATGTGCATTTATTTTAAGTAGTAGCAGATATACTTCTTAACATATGTATATATTCTTGAATTAAGGAGACGACTTCAAATTCCTTCAGTCTGCATCACCGTGAGAAGAGCCTAAGGACCTTTTCCCATGTGCTCCAAGGTCATAGGTGTAACTGATTTATGATATAAGCACAATGAGACTTTGTTTACAAAGGATTCATATCATGAGACAAGTTCCTGAGGTGAAGGGATAATGATGACTGCCTTCTGAGAGTTGCCAGTCCCGATAAGAAGAAGAACATGCTGGGTGGAGAGCTTAATGACAATAGAGCTTAAGGACAATAGAGCTATAATTAATCAGAGCTGGACTTGTTTTGACCCTAAACGTAGGAGGATCAGTTGGTTAACCATATGTTGTAAAATTTGTACATCTGTTTCTAAACCCCCATTCTTAGAAACATTGTAATAGGGTTACACCCACTTTTGAATGAATAAATCTGTAGACTGAGGCCACACAAACCCAGAACATACAGAGGCAAGGGTCTGTGGTTCTCACCTGTTCTCATCTTCCACTCTTGTGTCTTCTTTTAATTCTTAAGTGAATGAACCTAACAGTTGGTTATTTCCTTGTTTGCTAGATCCAGGCTGTTTTCCAGAGTGCTGAGTGCTGAGGTCGCAATTTTTTTGCTGCATATGCGCAAATAATAACAAACACTAACCACTAATCGACACTGTTAGGGTTAGGAAGGACATAGAGTGGAAGCAGAATGAAATCAGTAGTTCATTTTACCTCTTTCTCTCCACACCTCTGCTGCAAAATTACATCCCTGTTTACTCATTGTATGCATGTGCAAAATTGTATCTTTAGTCACATAGTCTTCTTATGCTAAATACAGAAAACGCATAAGTTTACTAACAAATTAACCAAAAACAAAGTGTAGAACACCTAAATAATTCACAATTAGCCAACATCATTCAATCAGAAAACCTTTTCATGTAACCAGGGTTAGTTACAAGTATAAGAATTACTATAAGGTTTATTTTTCCAAAAGGTGGAAATAATCTCACTAAGGAGCCTCGTTGGAGGACATGTTTTAATTGAATTAAATAAATAGGATTTTGCATAGCTCTCATCTACTTTGAGCAATCTTCTAAAGCTTATGAGGATTCTTAAAATGTTTAATTATTACTAATGTTTATAACATATTGGAGTCTTTCTGACCACAGATTATATTCAATATGTTCACATAAATCAAAACCTGCTTAGCAAATATTGCGAAGAACATAAAAAGATCAGTTCTGCATTTACCTTGCCTATTTTAGGCTGTTTCCTGCAGGCTAGAAAGAACAATAACTGTGAGTTTATTTTGGAGAAATAATCCTACAATATATCCTCACTAGCTTCATTAACTTGGACATGTGCAATCAAGATAAGGGAAATTACTCTGCAGGATCAAAACAAACAAGAGTGCTCGAAACAATGTCCTCCTTTTTGCAATTTATTTTTGTGTGTGTGTGTACGCATAGAATTTAGCAATTGTATTTTATTGACTACAGAAAGCTTTAAAATGAATGAAAAATCCAACAATGTTTAATGTGTTAATTTGTTGAAATGAATCCGAATCTGAAAAAAAATGGTGGATAGGAAGGTTTTATAGCAGATTGTGAGAAGGTATAGCTAAGCAGAATAAGTGTTAAAAATATAAATGGCCATATGGGAGTAAACTGGTGTATGATGTATCAGTCATGTCACTTACCAGTCTTCCATTCATTTTAGTTTTGGTGGGCAAGCAAATTTCATATGGTTTTAAGGACCAAATGAAATCTTTACATTATATGTTACTCTAAAAAACTAGTGTATCTTACCCTTTGGTTTTAGTATGTTTCAGTAAATGTGATATACAATGACAAATTAAGCCTCAAATTGTTAGTTATTACAGACATATTAAGAATATTTTTTATCCACCTGTGTATGATGAAATATGTTTACAACTTCTTTCAAGATAAGAGTCAATAACATAAGGTAGTTTGTTTTTTAATGAATAATTTGTAGTGAGCGGTATTTGAGCTTTCTGTGATAATGACAGACTTAAAACATATTTTCTGAAAGCTTTTGTGTGTTTTAAAAGGGCTTCTTGTTGCACTGTTTGAAGCCTAACCCTCGCTAAACCATCAAACGTTTGTTTTAATTGTGTTCTATTCCTTATTGCCCAAATCACCCCAAAAGATTAGCATTATGAAAAAAAATGAGAAGATACTTACTTCCTTTTACGACTGTAATTGAGGGAATTGCTTTTTATCATATGACTCCCTGGTCTATCCGTCATTGGTCAAATACTCCACCTATGACAATCCGTACTTGCATTTATTCGTCTAAAAATTTATAAATTCAAAAATAGTGAAGTCTCATTATTTTAAAGGCATAGCATATTTGATCAAGATAAGAAATAAATACAATATTACCCCCTTCTCTGTAGTAATGAAATTTACCCAGTGCAGCATCTTAAAATGCTAATAAATGCTATGAGTTGTTTGTCTTCGGGTAATCCACGGGTTATTTGAGAAAAATAAAGTTTGAGTTATTCAAAAGTCATTTTGTAGAAAAAAGGTTATACTCCCACATATTTTACCCTACTAGACAACATATTTACATGTAATAATGTTGGTCCAAAGGTCAGACTTAAATTTCAAAGAAACTATCATAGATTATAAAACTAAAAATGAAAACAATTGACAAACGCATAGGCAAAACTTATTGTGTCTTCATGTGTTTTCAGCTATCAGTCCATTGTGATGCTTAAAGAAAACTTGCCAATGTGCGGCACAAAACAGTAAAGCTTCAAGAATAAATTGTATTATTAGTCAAGCAGTAACATTGTGCACAATCATTTACAAATACAGTTTGCCCAATTTTGACACAGATGGAAATAAGGAAGACTTTCTTTGAAGAATATGCTGTGTTGAGAGTCAGAATAGTATTTCTCAAAGCTGTATTTGTATTTATTGAGACAATGATTTCCACCATCCTTTGAATGCTGAGATTGCTTTATTGGAGATTTTAGCAGTAAATGTACAGACATTAAAAACATTCTGAAAGGTCATTGTTAGAATAATGTAATAATTGTAGTGTTCCCCCTGTTTGCTTAGATGATTGCAGGGTCATAGGTGTCATGGATTTATGATATAACCACACTGAGACTTTGTTTGGACAATCACCAAAGTAGGAGACTGAGGGGGGAGCAACAGCTCCAGGATCAATGAGATAAGTTTCCTGAGTTTAAAGGTTAATGATTACTGCCTGGTTTCTGAGAGTCCTGATAAGCAGGACATCCTGTGTGGACAGCTGGACCCTAAACAGAGGAGGATTGTTTGTTTGAATGTATGTATGCCTGTACATCTGTGTTGTTGAACCCCCCATCCTTAAAAACATTGTAATTAGGTTACATCCCTTTTCTTGAATGAATAAAACTGTGGACTCAGGCCATACGAACCCAGAACTCACAGAGGCAAGGGTCTGTGGTTCTCCGCCTGCAGGTAAAGATAATCTTACACTCTGGTGTCTTCTTTTGATTCATAAGTGAACGAACCTAACAGTCATGTAAGCTAACGTGATATTGTAGAAAAAGCTTTTCTGCTAAGCATTCTACTGCCTCCAAAGTATGTATTTGAAAATTTTATCTTGCAGTCTGTTTATGCAGTTATATCATATAGGGCAAATGTTGATCAAAGATATGTTGTTTCCATTGATTTTCACTACAGGTAGAAGATATTAAATTCCTGGAATTAACAAAATCAGAAATGACAGCAGGTTTCTTTGGGCTCTTTTCTGTTTGATTAGCCAATATCCATTATGGTGTCAGGTCTACTAATGAATGCTTAGATGACAGGATTTGATTTGCTGAAGGCACGGTGATTTCATGAGATGTTGGGTGAAGTGCAACATTTTCGTTGAGCCAAATGAGAAACGGCGATTAGCCATGTTTTAATAACAGACCAGATATAATTTGCAAACAAAAGTCCAACAGCATGCTTTTCATGAAAAATAAAGCTGTCAGTCATGACACAAGGGAATAAAATGCTGAAAGTGCAGGGAGGCGATACTAAACGGGGTAATTACATAGTTAACATTTCTCCCTTCGTTAATTTTTTGGCTTAGTATTTTCACATCCCTTTCCTCAATAAACCAACAACAAGGTTTTGGTGATCACATTTACAAGAAATGCCAGGTTAAGGCAGGGTTTTCCCCTGCAAAGAAGATCAATGCAGGATAAATAAAATGTCAAGACCAGTTGTCATGCTCTCCACCTGTTCTGTGTTTCTGTTAATTACACTCAACTGTGTTGCATGTACTTCTGTTAATCTTTGTTGTATGTGAGACGGTGTTTTCTTTCCTCAATTGTCTCGCCTGTCTGTTATTATTGTTCTCGAGGTCCCTCTATGTCTGTGAGCTCAGTGTCTAGTTAAATAAAATACATCCATACATATCCCAATGCCCTGTTGCTGATTTGGTTCAACACCAAACCATATAAAAACTACCAGTTCAAAAGAACAACCAGGTAACACGTTAGAGCAGAATGCAGTCTCTGCATCAGGAACTCTGAAATAAATCCAACAGCCTCTGAGTCGAAGGTTTTTTATTCTTCAGCCAAAGGGAGGTGTAACACTGCTGCAGCTAGCGTCATAGGTTCAGGGTGGGACTTCAGCGAGTTATCTAGCTCATTTGGCCTTACTGAAATGGATTTTGATTTGAGTTTGAGGCCTTAAACTGATCCATGTTAACACCAGCTCCTAGATTCCACCTCAATGCGGTCTAATGGTACAGAGGAACCAATGTCCTTAACGAGGTGTACAGGTGGACATGGCTCGGATTTCAGTACCTGAGGCCTGTAGGTATCCAGATAAATCTGCATTGTGTTATGGTCCGTATGTTTTCAGACAGGAGTGTCGAGATGGACATGCCTCCTTTTACCAAGTGCTCTGACAATGGTCCAGACAGACCTGCATGTGTTCCTGGTTGCCAGCTTCTCTGTAAGTTGTTCACTGCAGAGCTCTTCTGTGGGTCCCAGCCTCCAGTCCTCCTTTAGTCTTGGGTCTTCAGTGTCCCCTAATGTTCTCAAGTCTCCAGTCAGACCTCCAAACAAGGCTGTAGTTAAAACCAGCTGTGGCTCCACAGCAACCTCTCACCATGCTCAGGTAGTTTCCTTTCATGCAGGCCTATTGAGGCATTGGTATTGACCCATGAGGGTTGCACCTATTCTGGGTTTTTCTTATAACTGCAACCAACTGTTTTGCATGTATTCCTGTTAATCCATGTTATATTTAAATCTATGTTCTCTGTTCCCTTATTATCTTGTTTTTTTGTCATCCTAGCAGTTCATGAGTTTTCCTCCATGTACATAAGTTCAACATCTTGTTAATTACAACGTGTCTATCCATCAAGCAGCTGCTGGTGCCAATTTGATCCTTCTCCAACGCATACTGTGACATAGTAACTTTTTCACCCCACGGATTTCTCTTTAAAATGAAATCTAAATCTTTGACAGCATGCCAACAGAACTTACTCTGAGCATTTATTCAGAAAATGAGGCCCTTGGAACATTAATTATTCTTTTAAGCCCCTCAGACATAATTTAACTGAGCAGCTATAATCATGACTGGTGAGTCCAGGTGGGACACCTTGTTAAGGTAATGCAAATGAAAAGAGTGAAGCAGGGGTTTTTAATATAGAGCATGTATAAAAGATTCCAATAGCATAGAAGGAATCAAGGGAAAATAACAGTATCATGACAGGACAGTGTTTTAAGTTTGATAGAAATTATGGTCTTGACCTTATTTTTAAGGTTTTTAGAATAACATCCAGCCACTGCTTCCTGATTATTTTAGACTTTGTCACAGTTGTAACATGTGTCTTCTCATCTTAGCAGTTACTATGAAATTTTAACTCCTTTACTTTATGCATAGAATGGGTCCTACATGGAGGACATATTAACCTTTAAAACCACCCAGGGTATCCCATGCACCCATTCCACCCTCCATGACCGCAACAGTCCTGCAAATTGAAAGATCATGTCCTCTGTTTAAATAGCAACATTACTGTTCCTAAATCTGAGGTTCAACATTTGATGTTTGATTCAGGCACTGTTACTACAGGTCTTGTAGTAACAGGGATGCATCTAAAGTTGTAAGTTAGTGTGTTTGATGGACTGGAGTTGTAGACCATAGGTGTAGAATATTTTTTCTCAGAAAGGATAAGAAAAGTGTTATCCCTTCATAGTTAAAACAAACTTGCAGGTCCCCTTTGTTAAAAAATAGGAGCACCATTTGGTCAGCCAGTCAATTGGTGTTGCTCAAGAATAACAATAAGTATGTGATTAACTGTCAAAAATGGTGTCAACCCTTTCTAGAGAGGGTATTACAGTTAGATGAGTGATGAAATATTACAAGTCAGTATCATGTTACATACAACTGTAATCCCTTTCCATCAGCAAATAAATGAGAAGCTGACATGGTGATCTAATCAAGAATCCACATAAGTGAATGCTGTTAAAATTCCCTGTCTCTATAACAGGGTGTCAGGTTTGAACACTGCCAGTTTTGTCCACTTCGCATCTGTTACTGGGATCAAGGCTTACTTCTATGGATTAGCATCTGTCAGCTTTATTTTCAGCGGCACTATGAGGCTTCAGAACTGTGATTACTGCCTGGGATGCCGATGGCCACTTGTGACTGGCTCTGGTACATTGCATCCCTGTCTCATCTGACAGAACTGAAGTCGCTTCTTTCACAGGCAAGTGAAAAAAAACGAGTCTTTCTACATCAGTGGTTCTAAGACTGCAAGTCCCATAACACCCCGCTGAATTTGACATTTTGTTATAGTCTTGCGGCTTTTGGCTCTGTGCTGCTTTTTAAAATATAGAAAACAGGATTAATCCTTGACTGGTATTAAATCACTAATGCTCAAATGAATGGATATCTGTATGTACAATGCACAATGGGTAAAACCTAAACCAATAACTGTAGATGGAACAACCTGTACAAGGGTGGCATGGCTCTGGTTTTTTCAGATAAAGTCTGAATCACAGGAGAAAGAGGGACAAAATGGGAAATGGAGAAAGGAGAGTGCAGAGAAATGCAGAAACAATGAAGTGGAACAAATCCAACAGGCACGAGGCTTTATCTCATTCCCTCCGCTTTCTCCTTTTTTTCATTTTTGCTATCTTTCCTTATCTTAATGAGCACCACAGCTTTCTATCTAGGGATGGTGCCAGTCCAATACATCACAGACAGGACACATACCGAAGAGCGAGGACAGGACAGTAGCAGGGTGACAGTGATGCTGCCAAGGCGATTAAGAGTGCTAAGATTCAGAGTGTGGGTTAAAGAGCACCATCATACTCAAGGAAATGGTAGAGGTGGAAATGTTATCTCTCATTTAGTAGAAAATGTCAAAGACATAAGAGTGTGAGCATATTCAAGAAGGGAGAGAAGGCTATGTATCAAAACAACAGCAAACCAAACTGACACCAAAATCCTACTGAAATGTTCTTCTTTAAAACCACAACACTCATCCTAGTTTGTCTCTTGTGATTGTAAAGTGTTTAAGAGCTGAATTGTCTCACTGAAACATGCTAGAAAAGTAGAATTTGGAAAACAAGTGCATTATGCTAATAGTTTATCATTAATTTATTTCACTTTTACATAGCACCAATTCACATCAAATGCTATCACAAGTCAATTCGCAACTATGTAAATATGTACAAACAGTCATAGTCTGGATTAATTTAAATAGAATAATTTCCAATTGGCTGGCGCTGAACAAGATCCAGGATACATGCAATGGAAATTAGTTTTCTCAACAAGGTGACTGGGTGCTCCCTTAGAGATAGGGGTAGGCACTTAGGCATCTAGGAGAACCTTGGAATAGAGTCTCTTCTTCTCTACATCGAGAGGAGTCAGCTGATAGCTCGGACATCTTTATCAGATGGCCCCTAGAAGTCTCCCTCTGAAGGTATTCCAGGCTTGTTTAGATCCAGATCCACCTGCAGTTTAATTAAATAAATCCATTTAATGAAATTTTACCAATAATATTAAAATTAGTTGTTTAAGGAAGCCATGCAAATTTTATTTAGTCTTTGACATGGGAGCATTATCTCCCTTAGAGGAAAGCATTTGGCAAAAGTAGAGAGAAAATGCATAATTTTTCTGATGGAAGAATGCTCAAGCTCAGACTAAGTAGCCATCTGGCATAATCTGGGAATGGAGACGTCTGGAAGGAGAAAGAAAGGAGAAATGCTGTAGGAAAGATAATCATGGAGAAAAAGAGATGGTTGGAGAACAAGTAGTTACTTTGGTGTCTCCATGTAGTTGTTAGGTGGATTTAAAGCATAAATGGAGAAAAAACAGTAATGAAGCATTACAATTAATGGGGTTTATTTAACATTTTATAATGCTATAAATGTTTTTGATCATCACATGAAAATTTTTTGAATTCATTTGATATATTGCAAAAACTCTTAACTGACTCTCTAAGCTATTACGAATGACATAAGTGACATTATGTTTATACAGCCAAGCACATTTTTGTGGCAGAGTTGGCTATAATTGCTTATTGACCAGAGTTAAAGGAAAATGTCCAGTCATAAAGTCAGAGCAACTCACAGTACAAAGTGCGAATGCTCACTTGCATAACACAATCTCATTACTCAGAGGCGACATTGCACCACATTAATAAAAGGTGACCTTTCCATTTGTTTGCAGCCGACTCAGTCTCGTATAATTTATGTCTAATTCATTCACGCAGTTTCAAAATCTCCAACAGATCAGAACTGAAGTGTACAGAGCTGTCCTCCTCTTTAATTTGAACAAAGTCGACTAAAGTAGTGTTCCATTGAGCTCTAAAACAGAAATGTAGAAAACTTTGGAAACAGTCGAGCCACAGAAGATATTGAGATAATATTTTTACATGTACAGAAAAATGCACAGAATGAGAAAGTAAATCTGTCACTCTTGTCTTTCCAGTAAGCAACAGGAAATTATCTCATATCTATTCGGTTAAAAAAAGAATAGAGAAAAATACTTTTAATTCACAATTCTACCAGCCTTACACTTCTCTAAAAAACCCACTACTAATATCGTTCAAGGAGTTCGTGGCCATGTGTTAACAACTTTAAACTCAAAGATGATAAGTGTAAGTCAAAAAAAACTTGACAGCTGCTTAATTTGTTACTCTTTTTTTGTTGCACATCTTCTGAGTATTTATACAAAACAGACATGACTTGACCAGAGAGAACCCTGACAGCAGGTCAAGTTTTAATAAAAGAACATTTTGCACACTGGTAGTAACTGGATAAAATGTTGACTATAATGTACAAATGACTGGTACTAATAACAGCCTAGTACCTGCACATATATTTCATTCTATTATTTATTCCAGGTTTAAAAAAACATGGCTTATTTGTATTGCATGGGATGTGGCCCACCATCCCCAGAATTCATGCCAACAGAAGAGCTGGCTCATTCTATAAACAAAGGGAGGTCTGTTTTATAAGGAATCCAGAGGGGACAGATTTAATAGTCATGGACTGAACCAGGCCACTTCACCTTGATATCACTGAAGTCACAGTCAATATAGCTCCTCTTATGAAAAGGGTGCTCATGTAATTTAATTCATAATATGTTTTGTTAACAGTTGCCCTAACCACAGGACAGTCCTACCTGAATGTAAGATATTAGTTTTTTGTTTTTTTTTGAAAGAACACTCCTCATCTGCACCAGAGAGGGTTTTTTTATGTGAAACCAAAACTATCAAGGGATTCTGTTGCAAAAAAAAGAAATAAAAAGATATAATTTCTTTTGTGATGTATATCCTGATACATGTTACCAGAATATTTCAGACTCTCTCCTTAATAATGTTTATGTTTCTCTGCCCTTATTTGTTTATGAATAGGTATATTCTCTTGATGCTAGATACAAACATCTGATGGTGGGGCTCAACCAAGAGAAAGAGTTGTAAAACCTTGCAAAAAAAAAAAACACTCCTAACGTAACCATAAGGAAATGAGCAGGGCTAACAGTGCTAAGAGCACACAATGGGTCCTAAAACTGAAAAAATGGCCGCTGTTAGCATGTGACCAACATAAGATAGCCAGCAGCGGGACTTGGCACCGGTGAAAAACACTTCTTTTCTCTCCTCTACTGTCTGGTAGGCACAATCGTTACTCGCACTGCATACAGAGCTTCTGAATTGGGGGAAAAAATGGTCCAACTCACCAGCAAGGTCCGGACGTTTCGAAGATGAAGATAGTTTCTCTCCCTTGCAGGCTGGCAGTCATGGGGTAAAAAGAGAGTGAACAGAGTTGCGCGCTGGCTTTTAAAGAAACTCTTGGCTCGTGTATGTCTTCCCACCACTCTACCGTATTTTCACGACCATAAGGCTCACCGTACAAAAAGGCGCAGTCTCAGTTATGTGTGCCATTGCTGTATTT
>JAUZNJ010029880.1:0-15144 GCA_034780135.1 Jordanella pulchra
TCTCTCTCTCTCTCTCTCTCTCTCTCTCTCTCTCTCTCTCTATATATATATATATATATATATATATATATATATATCTTTGTGTGCCTCTTTCTCTCACACACACAGATATGTAGAGCTTATGTAACATGCTGTGTGCACTTTATCTTCCTCACGATGTTCATTGCTTGGCTAAAACTGAAGGATTATGGTAAGAAAGCTGCAGATTATTGTGGACCCACAGAATAACTGCATCTCACAACTAGGAAAATCAAAGAGTCACATCTGCTTGTGTATTCTCTTTGATGTGTCACAGAGTGATGCAAATTCAAGTGCACATCCCATCACTGTGCAAAGAATGGCTCTGGGTCCCTTAAACCCTCTAGGCAAGTTTTCATCATCCAACTGCTGTTGTTGTGATTTAGCACCAGGCTACTGACACACACCTATGTCTGATTCCTTTTTTTATTCTGGATGCAATTATAATTGGTATCCATCTCTCAGGCTCCTGATTTGGCTGAGAAAATATGGCCTGTCGTGTTTAAAGTGTCAGGGGGACGAGGGACTTTAATTTACACTCTTTTTTACCCACTCAGCATATGATCAAATGCCTCTGTGGGAAAGCTGTTGCTCAGGGGTACCGTTGCTCCCTGTCTACTGCCAAGCAAAGCCAATAAAGTGGAAATGAATGGATAAAACCATTATGGTGGAACTGAAAGCTTTCTCTTTAGGAGTCTTAAACTACAATACAATAAAGATTATTATTCTTTTTTTCATCAAATTAGTATCCCTTTCACAAAAACTTTCTGCACATTAACAAAATACCACAGGATGGACACAGAGGACATTAGACTGTTAATGTAACGATTTTTTTGCAAAAGAAAGAGGCTAAATAAGAGACTGATTTGGATGAGGGGGATTAGGTGAGATCAAACGCAAAGTCATAACTTCACAATGAGAAAAGACAGCTCAAGCCTCTTGAAAGGGAATGTAAAATTGATCCATCTTAGTGTTTGTATGGATGTTTACACAAGTACTCTAGGAGGGAGAACAGGATCTTGTGTGTGTTTGTGTGCAGTATTTTGTGAGTTATGAGGAGGTCTGCAGAAGATGCCAGCAGTAAAAAGAACTAAAGACAGAAATATGTTCTGCTGTTAAGGTGTCTATTATCAGTGTGTTCCAGGATGCTGCAACAATGGTATGGCAAGATTAGCTGCTACTTCGGGAATGCGGCTTGCAACATTTTTTTTTTTTTACAGTGGTTCACAATCATCCAATATGACCAATCACAGGACTATTCTCCACAATAAAGACAGCCTGCTGGGGTCATAGAATTTTAATGCTAATACAACGTAAAAGATTACGGCCCATATTTACAGAGATTCTGAGTCCTCTCTGAGAGCTCCTGTCTTAGCCTAAAATTTCTGCCTGGGAGTCCTAGCTTTAGAGTCATTCAGATAGTTGCTTGGAAGAACATGACTCTGAGCAAAGACTTGACAGAAATAATAGAGGAGGTGTGGTTGACCCTGGTCATGTGTGATGCTGTCTTTTAAGAGTTATGATTGCTGTATACAAGAAACAAACAAAAGATTTGGTATCAGTTTACACTCACCTGTGAGCCTTTTATTGTGATTGTTAAAAGTGGATTGATTTGGTAAAACAACCATAAAACTGAGATGAAAAGAAGCAGACTGAATTGGAAGGGGGATGCTGAAGGTTAATTTCTTTTAACTCTAACATGCTTTGCATTATTTTGAAATGACTCCCTAAAGGAGAAATAATCTATCGTGTCGTGTGTCATATGATTTCTGGATGTGTTTCCAGGTTTTGGGGAAATAACCCTTTAGCTGGTTTTTATCTCCCTATCCCTAAATGATAGGGGGATAAACCCTCTACAGTATATAATGTTAAATAGACCACACAGCATCTCTGCCATGTTTCACCCTAAATGATGCATCCTTGAGGTTTAATTTCTGTCTTATGAAACAATACCTAATGGGTATTATATAATTAACTGTAGGCAACTAAAATCCCAAGACTAGACAGACAAGTTTGTTAACGTGACTGAAAATGAGTATACATGCAGATAACACACGGATTTCCTAAAGTAATTTTCCAAAGATCCTTACATAATGTAGATATGTGTGACGTTGTTAAGTATTTTACTTTTTGACCACCATATTTAGTACCAAACGCTTGGCTCAGCTCTGTGGCCCTTACCCTCAGTCCAGAATCAGACCATTCTCGTTTAAATACCAGTGAGCTTAAACAACACACAGAGAAAATCAGAGTAACTGGATGTGATCCTGAAGTCCCTGCAGACTTTTTTTCAACACCTTTATTCAACTGACAGGCTTCCCCTTTTTTTCTTTCATTACTGATACATCTACCTTATACACAACCTGTCCTTATACACTGGAGAAAGTCTGAAAGCTTTTAAAGCACAGATGCCAATCGGTGGCTGGGTTATTGACCTGAAAATATGGAATCCAAAAAATAAGAAGATAATCATTTATATTACAAAGGTAACTCTGTTCCGCTGATCCTTATGCTGACTTCATGTAAACAGCCTTATTTATATTACTTAAAAATTGCACATCTTTTTATGGAACACCATCTAATTGGAACTTTAAATAAGCATCACATTTAATTTACGTGAAACATGTTGTGTGTGTATATATCCAGAGCTAGAACAAGCAAGCAAGAAAAGCAAAATTTTTGTTAGCTTTTGTACAGATTGTATTCATTAAACAATGGATTTATTGGTGGTTATAGGCTAAGGAGGTCAGTACTATGTGCTGCAAATCTAGGGGATATTAATGCCTTAGTTCCAGTGATAGACTGCTGCAAGCTATCCAGGAGTGGATCAGCTATGTTCACTGCATCTTGATGAGATTGTTGTAGCGCTCCTTTGATTGTCTGTGCCCTTCAAGTAATACTCATACAGTACAATTACATGTATTTATGCACATGCATATCCTCAGAAACACACGGACACAGATTCATACTGGCCTCGGATATCTTTGGAGCCCACCACTTTAGGTTATCCCATTTTTCAGAACCTACATCACTAATCGGCAAGACAGAAGAACTAAGTGGATAAACGGGCAAAATATAATTTGTTTATACCCAAGAAGCTGAGGGGCGAAAATATAAAGCCGTCAAAAAAGAATATGCTATTCCCCCAGATTGCTGGACCTAATCCTCTCTGTGGGTTATTGTTGTGCAGTTTGAAAATTTGAAGAGACAACCAACCCGAGTACATTGCACCCTCCACCGTCATTATTCTCACAAACACACACACACACTGCTCTTGGTAACTAATATAATTAAAGGAGCGTAAATGTAAACTCTCATCCTGGAGTAGGTTTTTAACAGGGACATCTAGAATTAGCGCCATGCAATTTTAGGATAATGCAAGTGGATTCACTTGGGGGTATTTATTTTTATATTCATATAAAATCTGCTGGATCATAATCCTTTAAAGGTAGCTGTGCATACAGAGTAGATAAAGCTTTCTCATAGCTTTGACCCAAACAATGAATAGAAAAAAAAATCTATCCTGATACTATTAAGACAGAAGTTAAATAAGTATCTAATAGAAAGACAAAGGCATCCATCTGAGTGAGTGAACCATTCCTGATGGCTTTAACATGGCAGAGATATTATATGGTGTGAACTTCTAACACGCACCACCAGAGGTGGTTAATTTGTCAAACAGAAGTCATCTTTCCTGCAGCAGAGGGAACATCGTTCAGTTCACCCTGTCCTTTCATGGTTACTCTGTGAGGATCCTTGAAGCAGTGCCCTCTTTTCTATTTGTGCATCCTTAAAAGTTGAATGTCATTTCTAATCTTGTTGCAGATGTGGAGGTGCGCAAATAGCTACACTGGTAACGCTGATTATACCACAGTGGGGCGTGACTGATGGCCTAGTAAATTGTTAATTAGGCAGAGCAGAAGACACTCTTAAATTAGATGTGTGAATGGATACATTGTCAGCCTTATAAGTCAACCTGGTTTTGCTTTTGCACACTGCACTGCCATTCAAATGAAATAGCTGGCTTATCCCGGATTTAAGCAATGTTAGAGTAAAGCCAAGATAATTATCAAGCAATGGAAAGAGGAATGTATTATATAAGTGAGTTTAAATTTCTAATTATAATCGTAATTACATTAATAGAAGTACATTTTAAAAATGCTTGTGGAGAATTTGGCTAAATAAAAAAGCCAAATAAATCAAGCTCAGTATGCCTTATAATTCTACCCCTTCCTGCTCTTTTATTTTACATGTAAATAACCAATTTTGTACCCATAGACTAATTATATTCATTTGTATATTATTATAATTCATATTTTTTTATGAAGGTACAAAAGCAAATCTTTTTAGAGCCATTTTCCCTGGCTTTGTTCTGTCTGTAGGAGCAAGACATTTGAGCAATTCCTTGAGAATGCAGGCCATACAGGGTGTGCCATCCCCTTAGGAGTGGGGATACCACATATATCTAAGCAGAGATCTGTACATACATATCTAACAAGGAAATTAGTATGTATTGTTTAGTAGCTGTGTGCAATAGCTTTTTTAAGTTTTCATTGGCTAACTTATTTCTTCATGCACAAATGAATGCTCTCTTGTGCAGATGGGTGTGAAAGGATTTTTACAGCAGTAAAGACAAAATCCTGCAACAGCTACAGAGAAGTAAAACTGTAAACATACTCACAAGCATAAAAGGAAATCAATGAAAATTCCATTTGTCTCATATAGTAAGCCTATGAACTTCACTTTACAATAACACTTAGGTTTAGCTACATATAATTGCCATGCATGTTCTCACAATGCAAAACATTTCACATGGAAACAGGACTACCTTGTTAGCTGGTGGGTAAATCTCCTGATGAAACAGGTTTCGCTCTTAGTAATCTAGGGGCTCAAAGTGGGTTATTTGTATTCAAATGCAAATCTGTCTGACTTGCTTCATCTTTGCTTTTCTTTATTCTTGTAGATTGTGTGCAGATGCATGTTCTTCCACATACTATAAACCACTCTATAAATATTTTGTTCAAATCGGATTACAATGTGCTGTTCAATCTTCTTTTTATAATTCTATTACTGTTTTACCAACGAAACACCTTGATGCTGTTCCTGTCATCAACGTCAGGTGTAAATGCTGATTATCTTGTGTAGATATCAGGCCATGGCAAATTAAATGTGACCACAACTGGCCTGCCAGGATGTCCATTATAATGATATCTGTAATCCCCTGAGCCCAGGAAAGGCAGTTGGGAGGGTTGGGAAGATAGTGGGAGGGTAATGTGAGGGGATTCATTACGGATCTGGAGGCTGGCAGGAAAGAGGGAGGAATGGACTTTAGCCACTTAGCCCACAATGGGTTTCACATCGACCATATGTTATGCATGGCTTCAGGATTATGTGAAATAGAGTTCCATCCAAGAGCGTCACATCCTGAGCGGATGAAATTATAGATTAGGATCTGAGTTCATTTTCCCTTTTTTTTTATATCATTTTTGCTTTTGTCTTTTGCAAAATTTGATACAACAGTGTGAAGTCTGCCTTGTTTATATGTTTTGGCTTCCTAATTGGTTGGTCCGGTTTTTCGTTTTCCACCAGACTAATGTCAGTCATTCATTGCTACAAACTGAAAAACTTAACAGCTTTAAAGTGTAGTAATAACATACTGTATTAAATCAGTATTAGATGATCTACATTCATACTTTCATTGCGTTCTACATCATTACAGTTTGTCCAGAGATTCCAGGTGGGCAGTGTTCCTCTTAAATATATTTTATACTATATTTCCGAATAATTATTTAGATGCAATTAGATGAGCTATATATTTTTTTTACCCTCTCAAACACCTTCTTCTTGGAACTCCAAAATACTGATGCAAAGGTTGATCTTTGCTTCTTTTTAGATTTCACTGAGTCAAACAGACCAAAAAGAATTTCAAAGTTGTCAGTTGAAGCTATATTTGGTATCTTACGTTAGCAATTTGCACAGTTAATACGGACAAAATCGATTGAATCGCAGTCTCTGCAAAATCTTCTTGGAGAAGTTACATCCTTACCTTAACTCTGAGTTTTCCAAAAGGCTGCTCATGTTTCCAAATTCCAAATGTTCGATGGTAGAAAATAAAGATCAAAGGGATAAAACAGAGTGCATTTGATGTACTTTTTGTGGCCTTACTGTTGTCTCCCAGAGTTCTACTCTCTTTCACTCTCTCACTGCTTGAAATAAATTACAGTGTCTTGATATTTCATGAGATTTAGAGTTCAAGTTTCATTCCCCCCCGTTCATCGTGCACATCACTGTAAAGGGCAAAAAACACCTGGATTGTTAGGGAAAACCCACATTTGTTTAATAGGTACACCTAATAATTTGAAGTGTAAAAAAAACATAAGCAAGTTTCTGTAAACACTGAAACTAGAAAATAACTAAAAATATGATTGAAATAAATTGTGTGACATAAAAGTGATGAGCAGTAGTTTTTAAGGGGGTTCTTTTAAGTAAAGACTGGTGAAGGAATATAAAACTGATTAGAATTTGTTTGGTTTTGTCTTCACACCCCCTAATCCTAGCTCTCTCTAGGAGTAAACATTTTTTTTACTCCTGCAGATTTTACATGCTTGTTCTTATGCCTGTTCATGTTTTGAGCAAAACCCGTCATCACAGCAATTATCCCAGGGAGATAAATGAGCGCTGCCAACTCTTCCTTTCTGAGCTGTAAACAAATTATGCTGAGGGGGACTCGATGATATCTGTATGAAAAACAAAATAGTCTGAAGTCAATTTAGTCCCAGTGTGCCATCATAGGTCCTCAACCAACAGATTCCCGTGGGAGTGAAAATAGCCAACGAGCAATAAAACTGGCTATTAAAAGAATACTTTATTGTTGCAGTTTTTACTTTTGGTCTGTCATTTTATGTTTTCCCATTTTGCATCTTTCTACTCTTCTACTCAATTCTCTTCTACTTTATTCTTTCTACTGGATAATGAGTGTTGATAGGTCAGCATTTCCTCCGTTAGCATAAATCAAAGCCTGAAATTTTCACCTGGCACTTTAATTAAGTAATTGATGAAGTAACAACTGCCATATGCCTCCTTAAATTTAATGCACTTTAACTTGATCTCAAAAAGTCTTAACGGGTAAATTTTTCTGACCATTTTTTGTAATTTACTACAAAACTACAGATTTGTATCCAAGCTAATTTGTATTATGGAGCTTTCTTTTGGTTTAGCAATTCTGCCATGGTAATTGTTAGGTCATGTTTTCTTCTATTCTGTAGTTATGCTGAAAGGCATTAGCAAATTCATTTTGTGCCTAGCTGTTAAGTATCTCTCACCTGGCATTTGCAAGGCATCACTGGGGCAATTGTAAGTTGAACCCAATGTGAAATATCAGACAGAACAGATGTCACACTCTATCTTTCTTTTTTTCTTTGCTCATACAAGAACGGGTATGAAGAACTAACACAGCATCTGCATATAAAGGTAAAAATAAACCTTCTGCCACTGTTGTGTGTTCACTTACATGAGACTTAGCAGGTAAACAATAGTTTCAGGTAAAAGAGTCATGTTACATTTCCACAATCTATTCTGGTAAAACAGATGGGAAATTGCTTTACATTTCTCTCCACATTTGTAAGTCCCTGAAGCCTCCTGAATCTAATCAACTATTTTTTCAATCTTGACAAATCAGAGCAAAACTACATAATTAGAGCAGTATTTATAATAGGCTAAAATCACAAGAAAAAGCAAAATAGAAGTATTTGTCACCTCTGTTTATGTACAGTAAACAGGAATGCATACTTAAAAAATCTGTGTGACTGCTTGTTCAGCAGTATGTCTCTAAAAGTTTGCTTCAAAAGTTTCCATTGCAAAAATAAATGTCACACTCCTTTTTAAGGTTTTAGCTCACATACGTAACTCTTCCAAAAAGGGATCTCACACTAGCTTATGAATCATTACCTTATTTTATTAAAAACAAATCAGCCACAAAATAAAAAGTGGTAATATTTATCAAAAATCCACCTCAAGTAGCTGCAATTGTACTTCTTGGAGTGAAAGTATCCATAGACACATAAGAAACATACATTGTACACCAGCAACATATCATTAAACTCCAAAATGTTACCACCTTTATGATGTGTCGTTGCCAAACCAAACAGTTTATTTTCCTGCTCATATTCCAAGAGTACCATTACCATATAACTTGCCATTCATGAGCTGCTTTCCAGTAGATGTAGTCCAACTGAAATGACCTTCTGTCAAATGTCTTGCTGAGGTGAATAAAGGATGATTTATGTCAATGATTTTTTTCTATAGCAAATTGCTGTAGCTAGAGAAAATACATCATGCATAATGATTGTGAAGAGTGGGGTGGGGTCTTTTCCATGTTTGCTTTTGCCCACTTAATAATCTAAACTGGTGTGTTGGGGAAACTAGACCTATCTGAAAAATGCTGAATTGCTTTACCGGATTTTAGAATGGGTGCCACTTATGCTCTGCTATTTTTCCAGATGTTTGCAAAAGAAAGTGTTCAGTGATTCCCTTAGTTGATTATAATGTAATGTGTTTAAATTTGAAAACTTTAAGCAGATAATGTTCCTAAATGAAAATAAATGATTCAGAGGTTGGTCTTGCATGATTGCACAGTTTGTGTTACTGCTGCTAGGAGGTTTTTGGTTTGATTCCAGGCTCAGGGTCTTTTTGCATGGAGTTTGGATGTTCTCTTCATGCATGTGGGGGTTCTCTCTGGGTACTCTGGCTTCCTACCACAGTCCAAAAACACAGTCTTTAGGTGTGAGTGTGTGTGTGCATGGTTTTATGTCTCTGTGTTGCCCAGCGACAGACTGGCGACCTGTTCAGGGTGTACCCCGACCTACTACCACACACTTCCAGAGATAGGCATTGGCCTCATTGCGACCCAGGCAGAATAAGTGGGAGAAGATAGATGAATGGATTGCCTTCCAGTAATTATGTTATTTGTATTAAGTTTATTGTTTGTCAATCAATTGTTTTCATGGATATTTTACTTTCCTTTCTTTATTCAAAATATATTTGAGCAAATTATTTAAAATATATATTAGGGAACTAATTCCTGTAAATTTTTGAGGTGACAAGGAGCTTTAGGTTAATCTGCATTTGCTGATTTCTTCATTTCTGAATGCTACTGTCATTTTCTACCCTTAAGAAGGCAAGGGGTTGAAATATCTGACGGTTTGAAATATCCTAAGTCTTGATAGGATAGCAACATTTCATAAAATTCAATCGTAACAGCTAGTTTTAAATGAAATTATGTAACTACTGCTTGATTGGCTATGCCTTTACTTGAAGAACTGTAGCGGGAAATTATTTGGATTTATTTGATATATCACTACATTTCCCGTCAATCCCATCCATACTTTGTGTAGTAATGGAGAGATGCTGATTCAGAACCTAAAGCACCATGCATAAGGAAGTATAAACAGCCATTAGGTCTTTCTGCTATGAGATCACAGCACATCACTGCTTTCCACACAAAGCAATTGGCCGGAAATAGAAGGACAGGAGACTGGAAACTTTATTACAGATGGGAATAAGAGACAAGATGAATGCCCACTCTACACCTACATTAATATTTTACAAAATGCAGATTTACTGCTTTCCTTCCACCTTGTGTTAACATGCAGAGTGTAAAATACAGCAATTTTAAAGACAAATCCAGAACAACATTGAAATTTAGAAGAAATTGATTTGAGGCTCAAAAATGGGTTTTGAAATTTTTGTTTGTGATTAATAAATATGGACTGGATATCCAGAGCTCGTCAAAAGGAATACAACTGACACTCCCTTTGTTGTGCTCTCACAGGATATCTGTTGTTTTTTTTGTATAATTTATTTTGCATGTGTCTCGCTTTTTTCTGATTGTTTTCTTCAAACTCTCAAAGACACTGGAAATCTTAATGACAGAGGAAACGGTAGATGGTATTAAAGAACACAAGAGCCTTAGTCTTTTTGAGAAAAATAAAAGTCAAAGTTTATTGATGCCGCTGTAGAAATCAGGTTTGCAGGGTTTTGTTGGGACCACCGCCATTATGGCGGGATGTTAGTATCTAACCAGGAAAGTTAAAGGTCATCACCACACAGTTAATTCATTCATCCATTCATTTAATCATTCATTCATTTCTGGAGTAAAGTGACCTGGGTTTAACTTGGAGTTCAGCTCACCAAGTTTATCAGTGTTTTTATGATGTGGGCTTTTGTCCAAACGCTTTAGTCAAAACATGCAAATAGTTTTGTTTTCTTAAACGCTCTCCTAATAACAAAAAAATGCACATATTATCTGTTGTAGTTACTTTCCCTTTACTTTCACACTTTTATTTCTATGCTCTTAAGTATATGTTTTCCTTCATATTGACTAGTACATGACTTCCTTTTGTTCTGATGATGGGCTCTGCTGATACCTCATCTCCGATTTAGACTTTTTCCACATTATGTAACTGCCACTGGAAGAGCCTTACAGTGCTGTCAGTTAATCATCAAATTAATTTCTTTTTTTATATCAGCAGTGAGAGAGTGCTTCCTTTATGTAATTCGTTCTTTATCACAGAGTGGGTTTATCTGCTCTCTGCTATTGCTTTTGAGCTATCCTCTTGAGCGCCACCTTCTCAATGAGATAGAGTTGGAGCCGAGCATATGGGGACCATATTACAGTATCGACTCCTCATCCACTTAAATGGAGAATAAGCTCCTTTTACAACTAATTAAGGCCATTAAGAGGGGGTGCATACGCTAATTTAGTTTTGCACGGATAACAGAAACATTGGCTTATTTTAACGGCAGGTCAAGACAGGAGTAATTAACTGCTTATTAAAGTCGCAGTGTGGCTTGTTTGTGAGTCATCATGATGGTGGCCTGGGTGTAGAGTGCTGATATGGGTGTCATCAAAACTGTGACTGATTGCTTCTCATACCTAATGCTATTTGGCTCAGGCACTTCCCTAGCGGTTTAACTTAAATAAATAGTCCATGCTAATATCAAAAGAAAAGAGAAATTTCAGATGTTTTGCCTATGAGAGTATTCAATGAGTGGATCTGCTTTTATCCTCGGTTAGTCATTTTTGGGGTCTGTGGATTGATTTCTTATGAGAAAAAGCGACTAATGTATGGATAGAAACACATGTCTCTTCAAAATAAAAGATCAAACGGATTTTACATGTTTTTTTTTTACTGCTGCTTTAACAGTGAACATGTCTTTGAATGTGCAGGAGCATTTGCTAAAATTGATTCTGGGACAACAGTCTTATGTAATGGTGGGAAATTATGTTACATCACCAAAATTAACATACAAATTGTCCGTTTTGACCTACAATGTTCTAAGTTGTTTGTACTTTTTCCCCATTATTCTAATCTGCCACTCTAATGGAGGATTATGCAGGTTAAATGCATGAAGGACTTGCATAATGGGTACTATGGTAGAAAAATTGTTATTTTTGAGCAGGCTGCAGACTAAAAGCATTAATTGTTTTGTTTGCACTTCTTCACATAAACATGTGTTTATCACACAGACCACAATGTTTAATTTATACTTTTGTAAATGCATCAAGACAGGTACACTCTGTGAATGCAGGACACGATATAAGCAGAAATGACATAGAAATAAATATTGATTATGTAGCTGTTGATTAAAACAGCCAAAAAAGGCCTGTATTCTGCCACAAGGATCTAGATGAAACAAAATTGCTTTAAGAGTTCCTTTACTTGAGGTAAACTGTTGTGAAGCTGAGTATGCAGTTATTTCTCATCTACCATACTGTGCTGAATACAGGAAGACAGGAAGGGAAAGGAAGGAGAAGAACAAAGGCATTCTTCTGGCTTATCGACTTGTTCTTCAAATAGATTTTAACAGAGCACTGGTTTTCTTTTATCGTCCCCTAATTTTAACCAAAAACATTAAAGACTTTTATATACTTTATTCACTCACTTGCTTTTGTAAATGCAAAATCACTTTACTCACAGCTAGCATGACTGTGCCAGTTATTCTTTTCTTTCCTGTCTGTGGAAAGCCTGGACATTAATGTTTGCCTATTGCTGTTTTGAAATAATTTTACTGACTTGTCTGTAAAATGTCTGCTGTCTCTGCCCTCATATTTACTGCCTTAGGTAACATTTTGCCTCACTGTACCGGTATTAAAACAATCCTAAGTTTGCCAGTACTTTGCTTTCAATGGCTTGTATTTGTGTGTAGGCAAAACAGTCTTGCAATTGGTGTCAAGTCAGTTGGGTTGTAAGCTTGGAATCGTCTGAAAAACTTTCAATACAATAGTTCCCGTCTGCCAACTTTCAACTTAACTTTCTACTGTTTTGAAAGGTAGCACTTCATTCTTCATAAAAGCAGGTCCTAATCATACTTTTTCACAAAAACTTGACATGCACCAGCCAACCTCCTATCCTCAGACCCTTGACCTCTGTTAGCTATGTTAGCGTTGGAACACCAGGTAAGTTCCAGGTCAGGCAATGTTTCCCACTAAAGCATGAGAACCTGTGCTGACCAACTGTCTCCCTTCTTCACTCAGAATCACCTGCTCAAGGTAGTAGAGACAAAAGTGGACTTCCAGAGAAAACTCCCATGCTGCCTCCTTTTACCATCCTTGTCTACTTTGATTCCTTTTTTTAGTTTTTGAAATTAGAAATGTAAAGGTATGTGCAAATTCTAGCATTTTATTGACTAAGATAAAATAATTGAAAAATGAAAATAAATGTCAGAAAAAACACTTTTCCTAACCGATTTTCTTTTTAACATAAAACCTAATGTCATGGTTCGAGTAAGCTTATGCACAAAAAAGAACACTATTTCTGACATAAACATTAATTGTTTGTCTTTTTCCAGTAAACACCTTTCTCCTAAAACAAGCTTGATCATTATTCAATGGTTTTTCTCTGTTGGAGCAACCAAACATTTTACTTGAGTAAATCTGAAAGTCACAATTTATCAGCCAATCGTAACAACTTAGTTAATGGCTCCTCACCTTGCAATGGGTCAGCGAAAAAGCACATTCAACTTTTAAACTAATTTTGCTCTGATGGACATCTATACTTTCTCTTCCTAAGATGCAAATCTACATTTTCTGTTCTGTTCTTATTCATGTTCCAAAGCTTTTTTTTATTTAAGCATGTGGTGAATGGGGAACAGGGAACACCAAACTGAAAATCCATACAGAATAAGTATGAGACAAATCCCCCTCTTCCTGTCACTCAATTGTTTATACAATTGCAGTAAGCTGCCATTTCTTTGAAAGTTGTTTTTTTTTTTTTTTTAGAAAAAAAAACCTTTTGCCCCTGTTTGTATCTTAAAACAAGTAATATCTTTCAAACACATCCCCTTGGCGGGGTATACGTCCTCTGCATTGCCAGGCAGCAGAGGAAGATCCAGTGCCACAATAGTTTCATGAGCTTCTCAAAGAGAGATTTCAGGTGCCTCTTCCCTATACGACGTCGCTGTCATCGACAAGGCGTGTTTAGGATGAAACAGGGGAAAAGAGACCTTGGAAAATGATCTAGCGGGATTGGTGATGGTGCTGAAGATCAGACAGCCTTAGAGAGTCCCTGGGAACTGAGAAAGGCAGTTTAGAAAAGGAATGAAAGCATGCATACTAATACATGCTCTGCATTCTGGACAATTTTTTTGATACTTTGAATTGCAGGCTTTTCTTAAGATTTAGATTTCTTCCTTTACCTCGAACTCAATGTCCCCACTGTTTCAAGCTGAGGTTGTGTCCTTTCACTGCCGTAAATCAATCATCCTTATTATTCACCAAGCTGCCTTTAACTTGGTATCAACCTGATAAAAGTGTCCAAACTGAATAAAATTAATCTCCCTGTAATATAATATGGGTAATAACTGATGCAGCATATTGACTCGGTTAATTGGCTTAGAAATAACAGTTGTAAGGTGATGAATGATGTGATGCCTTTATTATACTTATGCCATTAGCTGCATACTATACCACAGTGACTATTCAAATGGCTGCTCAGATGGGCTATCTATCTGGGAGGAGGTGATGAAAACAAATGAAAGTGACTAATGTTGACTATCAGCTTGTAGAAGAGGCTGAGATACTTTGTAACAAATGATTCTGAAAGGCCCATTTGGCCTTACATCCCCTTATTATGTAGAGATACTCCGCAGTTGATTTGGCGATTTATTATGTGCTTAAAAAAACATATAAATCATATTATATCAGTATGGTCTATAAATCTTTAAAATAATAAATCGACTGAGTTTCTTTTAGCCTAGGGTGATTGCATCAGACACTCTGTATTACTGAGTGAGTGTCAGTTGATCACCAACTTCCAGCTAATTCTGCATAAAAAGAATTGAGAACCTGGTGGGTATATTAGTAGAATGCAACTGTATGTACAGAGAGGCAAATTTCTGTTTTTTTTTTTTTTTTTTTGGGCTGTCATATGTAAGATGTCAGCAAATTGCTTTCTTTAAAATGTCTTTGCTTTTGGAACTTGCAAAGTATAGCTCTCAGCATTAGCAGGCTGGAGGTTCTGAGCTGGGCGCATTTTCAACATAAGTGCAGTGTGAAAAAGATTTGACTTGACTTGCATTTGGGAAAAGGAAGGAAAGCAATATTGAACTGCAAGGTTAAATGTTCGAAAGAAAATGTCAAAACACAACTTCATAAAGAAAACTTGTCAGAAACCGCCAAATATACAAAAAGCAACCATTTGCACCATCAACAAAATGTTTTAGGACCAAGTCTAGAATGTCCCAAAAAATAGAGAGGGATTTTCAAAGAAACTCTTAACATACTAAACGGGTATCTGATGCTTTGACTGCATTGTTTAGAAACTGGCCTGGAGAGCTGAACATCTGCATGTTTTGGCCTTAATGGGCAAAAATGGTCTTTTGGTTTCAATTTTTCTATCAAGGATGTTAATTTAAAGTATGTTGTCTCTGTTTAATTTGCAATCAGATTCTGCTTAAAGCAAAATTAGCCACCTGAAGAATATACATTGGTAGTATCTTTTTTTTTTTTTTATGTTTTTCTTTTGTAGTGTCCTGTCTGGCGATGTGGCAATAAGAATAATAATCTTGGTGCCAAATAGAGCCCGACAGATTTTGCTTTCACAAGTGGAGCAGTAGGGCTATCGCCAT
>JAUZNJ010029881.1:0-15143 GCA_034780135.1 Jordanella pulchra
GTGTGGCTGCTTGCTTTCTTTTCAACCAAGCAGTAGCACACCAGACTCCATATATCTCATCAAGTCTCATTGAGCCTTAACCTGATGACTTAATGAGATGACTATACTCTGGTGTGCTACTGCTTGGTTGGAAAGAAAGCCAGCAGCCCCACGGCCCTTTTTTGTGGAACTAGTTTGACACCCCTGGTCTATGTAATTTAAAGCACTTTGAATTGTCCATGTACTGAATTGTGCTATACAAATAAACTTGCCTTGCCTTGCCTAGGCAATGTAGGGTCGCTCTGGGGCCACCCACACGTGCTATTGACGGCATTTTTCTTCCAAAATAGCTTAGTAAATCCTTTATACACGAGCATGCCCAGTCATATACACCATGGGAATTTGGCTCCAGGTGTTCAGATAGACACACTAATCCTAAATACTAAGCTGCAGCTTCAGATTTATACCACTCAAAATAATATTGTGTAATGATCATACATTTTGGCTTCCTCACACATGGATATGACTCTTACAGCTTTGTTTGATATTTACTTTGGTAGTATGTTGTATTTTTGCTGTTCTTTTCTCTCTTTTTTTCTCTCTGCTTCAAACATGTCTTGAAGGAGTTACTATATATACCCATGTATCTGTGTTGTTTATTTTTGCTGTTTTCTTTATTTTTTTGCTTTTCACATGCTTTTTTCCAGACCCCAACTCTTTCTCTCTCCTCTTAGTTCTTATCCTCTTTCTTTCTCACCTACCTCTCCATCTCCATGTCCGTTGTATACGATTATACCCCCTAAATAATTTTAAATTAAGTTTCATACACAAGCTGAACCCCAAGACGAGGACATAATGGTCTGCCTATAAAAGCAAAGTCACACAAAAAAAGAAAAAAAAAGAGCTGATTTAAAAAATAAAAAATAAAAAAACATCCCTCAAATAGTCTTTGTATAGAATTTAACACCATGACAAGAAGTAGGTATCTCAGATATTCATTTAACATACCTTTAATTTAGCAGCACAGCTTTTTTAAAAGCTTTAATATCAGTGCATCTCTCAAAGGCTGGGAATATTTCATAATGAATTGATCTTCAGTTCTCCCTTGCAGATGAATACCTATATGGAACAACCCAGATATTCTACAGAATAAGAAATTAGTTCACTTTTCAACATAAATTGTTAATGTATACTGAGTTTTCTTTTTTATTATTTTACCTACTAAAACCTAATATTCAGTCTAAATTTAAAATAAAATAGACAAATACAGAATCTCCTTGGGCATAACTAACTTCCTTAAAACTTTATCTGCCAGAACAGTTCCTTAAAAATGACATAAACAATCCTACTTCCTACTGGCAGTTAGGAGATTATGGCATATAATAATAATAATAATAATAATAATAATAATAATAATAATAATAATAATAATAATAATAATAATAATAATAATAATAACAATAATAATAATAATAATAATAATAATAATAATAATAATAATAATTTTGCATGAATAATAATAATAATAATACAAACAAACTCATAGTTCGAAAAGAGTTTTGGAAGAAGTTTAGGCAAACCTATTAGGTCTAAATCCTTTTACTCAGACACAATTAAAATTTACCATCAACTGCAATTTAACATTTTTTGACAATACATCATAATAAAATATTGAAAAAAATTGCTGGAATATTTTTGTATTGACCAAAAGAAAAAAAACAAAAAAAACAACCTTCTGCTGATAGAATACACAATTCTTCCTATAAAAAGAAAGGAATCTCTAATGGGTTTCTCTCTTACCAACACATGTCCAAACAGAATGCAAGATCTACCTGATGACTTTCTGTATGCTCTCTGACATTGTTCAGCTGTCAGTGGCTTTTGGTCAGAAGTATGTGCAGACCCATACACTCGCCTAGAGTACACAGCACCCTTACCACTTCCTTGGCAAAAGTTGATATGTAAACAAATAGATGCCACACCCAACTGCAGCTCCAAACAATGGATAAGAAGAAATAATTAACAACTTTAAAAATTGTTAAAACATACTTTATTGAAAAAGGAAAAAAAATCAGACATTTTTCACCCCTTACCCAAACCCCCATTTTTTTTTATTAGCTTAGACTGGTACTGCTGCTTGCACTTTTAAATTGAGAAATTAGAGTGCCACGAATAATGGCTAGGAGGTGTGCCTACAAATATAAACAGCTCTGGGAAAGTTTTTCTCACGGCCAATCCCCACCCTAAAACAAGGTACTAGGGCCATAGTCAGAGATTTTCAAATTAGGAAAACAAAGGCCTATTATGATGTCCACAAGATTAAAG
This sequence comes from Jordanella pulchra, assembly GCA_034780135.1. NCBI lineage: Eukaryota > Metazoa > Chordata > Actinopteri > Cyprinodontiformes > Cyprinodontidae > Jordanella > Jordanella pulchra. The sequence continues at coordinate 2,305 of JAUZNJ010029881.1, forward strand.
TCTTAACACTATAAAAACAAAGTTTTTATATTATTAAGATAAAGTCATAAAAATGAAGTCTACTAGAATAAAATTGTAACATTGTGGGATAAGAGTTGTAACATTAAGACAAAGTCATATCATTATGGGAATAAAGCTGTAAAATTACAACAATAAAGACTAACATTACGACACTCAAGCAATATTTCTTGACACAATGTTTTGAAGAGCTTTCGTCCAACTTCTATTGTCAGATTCCACTGGGTAATAATTAGACGTGGGTGTGCACATTGAAAATGTACTTAGGATTAGTTTGCACAGGAAGCCAGATAAAACAATGTGTATTTACTCAGTTTATGTTATGATGATATCACACTCTTTAAGAGCACTTTGTCATTCAGATACAGTATAAAGGGTTTAAAGTAAGAGGTTTAACATTCAACTGCTGATCGAAAGTTTAAAAAAAATATTTGGTATTGAATAAAGATAGAAAGAGACCTACTTTAAAAAAGGTGCTGAAAATCTCCTGGTTCACCTGAAGGGTTCGCTTCTTCTCTCCATCATAAACGAGCTTTGTTCCCACTGGAGTGTTCTTCTGGGTAATGGTAGCCTTCTCAAAACCATGGCACTTGTTGCTCAGCTGTGATCTGGGGAGCCGCAAAGCCACTGGTGATTCTCATAGTGCAATGAACAAGACAGGATATCCTATTGAACATAAAATATGCTTTGACTTAGCCATTATTTGGGTTTTAAATTCAGTAAATTGTCCTTTAATGAAATACTTTTATTCCTAAAAGATAAAGCTTTTAGGAGTATTTTGCATAAACAATTTGTTTTGTTTAAAGAGAAGTGATAGTGTTACATTATAGTTCCTCTTTCATATTCCCTATTTCAGTTGTATTTTCCTTCATGATTAATCATCTTATCTTTAAAAGAAAAACCTTATCATCATTATATATTTAGGGTGACATTTTATAGACTTATTAAAGATAGAGTAAAGAAAAATAACGCAAAAAATGCTTTTATTTTTATCAAACAAGGTAAAAGATGCAGATCCAGTGGTTCCAGGATGTTTTTTTTTCCTACCTGAACTTTAGGTAACTCTCCTCTTGTTTCTTCCAGGCTTTCGAGTATACCTCTAAAACTTTGTTTATATTCTCCCTGTGATGGATAAACGCATAAGAATTTACTAAAACATTTGTGGACTCAGCGTTCCTGACAAGACTTAATTTGTTTGTGCTACAAATAAGGCTCTTCCCATTCAGTGGGTGTGAAAAGTTTTTCTCACCTGCAGTCTTTGCAAGAAGCGGAGGGTTGAGGAGCACTTTTCTGCTCACTTTTCTGCTGAGGTTTGGATTGCCGAGGTTGAACATTACTGTGGAAAAAGGCAGGCTTGCATTAGACAATATATTACCAGTGCACACCTGTTGCACATCTTCTTGAGTGAAACCCACAAACATGTATTGCCTCCATAATACTTGAACTCTTTCATTTTGTCATGATAAAACCACAAACTTCAAAGCCTTTACTATGAGAGCCCCACCAAAAGTGATGTAACATCCAGCTTACCTTGAAGCTCAGATGATTATAAGTTAACAGCAAAAATCATGATGACCAAGGAATACACCAGACAGGTCAGAGAAAAAGTTGCAGATAAGTATGGAGCAACATGTCAACATCTTCTGAAATTTAAAAGAGCCTGACACAACTTTAAGTCTACAAATATCTGCAGCCCACATTAACTGAAAGGCCTAGTAGAAGCAGCATAAGTAGGGGTAGTGCTAGAGTCCTTAATTCTGTTGCTATTTATTTCAATTTAGTGCAAATTCAATTAAACATATTTTGTCATTCCCAAAGGCAAATGAATGCTCGTAACTTCTATTAAAGTGATTTCTTCAAAGAGTTTAAGATATTGATTGCTATTGGTAGGAAAGATCTCCCATGTGACAAGACACTCTGTGTTATTGTACAATAGTATGTACAGAGTTGTCCAAGATTTTCTTTACTGTATGAAGTAGTTATCTTTGTAAAAGTATAAACAGAGCTTCTAGACTTATAAAAGATATGCATCCCCTTTCTGCAAACACTAAAGGACCTTGTACATGGCTTCACTGCTCTATTTCCGGTCTACTTTATTGTTCATGTGATCACAGAGGTTCATGTGTTCATGTGATTTATACTCCTCCTCCACTTGTTCTTCAACAGTAGTTAGTGTTTACCCTGTTCCTGTTTTTTTATGTTTAGTTGTCTTCCTTGTTGTATTCACATTCAGGATTAGTTGACTGTTTCCACCTCATGCCACACAGATGTTCCCCAGCTCATGGTGCTCAGCTTCTAGTCCATCTTTGATACATTAAATGACTGCATAGTTATCCAAGTATATCTGCAGACTACAGGACTCTCTCTTGTACTGGAAGTCGGAGGTGTACAGAGTAAAAAAGGTAGTCTTTAATACACGCAATCATTGAGGTCTCCACCTGAGTCATCTGGAGTTTGTGACAAAGCAATCTGGCTGAACTTTGTTATCTGCACTGGAAAAATCAAAGAAAGCGATCATCACAGTGCTGTCTGTCTCTAAACAATAGGGGTTTTGAACGATGATAAAATGGGAGCCCACATGTTTTAAGACATTGGCTTGGAAACAAAACCTCCCTGACATACCGCATCTATCCATGTACTAAAATGGACTATTCCTCTTCCTGCATAAAACATCTGGAAATGAGAGGGATCAAATAGAAAAAAAAGCAATGATAGTGGAGCTGAAAGAAAATATATATGTATTTGAAAGATATATAAATTGTCTCTTGTGATCTTATACCAACTGTCAAAATGTTCATTTCACCAAATACACTACTAGTGCACAAGCAGGACACAGTGACAGTGTGTCAGTCCTTGAATGGCTAGAACAGCTGTTCAGTCTGGGACAGTATGCATATAGACACAGTTGGAAGCGCATTAACCTCGGCTGAATGATGACTCAGAAGAAAATAATTTTAAGTTATAGCAAACTACCAATTTAGTCAGTGAGACAAGAGGTGGATGTTAACTCTAATACACATTGTCATATATATTTATGTTAATACAGATAATAAGGATGTGAGAGCTGAGGGACTTTTATTTGAGATACAGTAAGTCTTAAAGGCACTTGTTGTGAATAACAACAGTAGGACTCCTTTCTTTAAGCTTCTAGATGGATCTCTATCATCATATAAAAAAGTACCTGGTTCTTAGTTAAGTGAAAAGCAAAACATCACTAACTAAACACATAAAAAATATATCAGCGTAGAATAACATAATCCAAGTTTAAGATTTCTGAGTATTGTAGATTTTACACTACTGTAAAAATACGTAAGGTAGTGAAATAAAGGCAGAATAACAGTTTGGCCATTTTACTGAATCAGAAGCTGACTTTATTTTTGTTCTTAGGGCTTCAGTGTTCTTTATCATTTGTATGATGATTGTAGCCTATGACTGTACATTTTTTTTAAAAGACAGGTTGGGATCCCGGCTGCTTCTTCTAGTGGTAGTCAAGTGTTACATTATGTTTGGGCTAGAATGACAAGCCTGTCAGTGAACTACAGCAGACCCACTGCCTTGCTCATAAACCACCATGTTACACAAGGCAATAAGCAACCCAATTTTTAGAAATAGTATTCAGGTATGAAAAATGTGGCAGCCCTAAAGAATCTTTAACACTCTGAGCTCACTGTGACTTGGAAGGGCCCCTTCACAAAAAAATGCCTGGTGGCTGAGTTTTCTTTGGGATAAGAACCGGGTAAAATCTATTTTCTAACAAAGGAGCTATCTCCTGGGTCAGGCTAAGGTTGAAGAAGGACTGTATAATCCCACAGAGATTTTAGAGATAGAAATTGCCCTTCAGACCACCCCTCTGCCCCACTAGTAGTGATAGGCTCTGGTCAGATAAGATCAAAAGTAAACTATTTGGCCAAAAAGCAAAATTTTGAGTGTCAGAGAACATTTTTAATCCCCTAGACAAACTATCTCTATAGATAAAAAGCTTGCAGGAGGTATCATGCTGTGTGTAATGCTTTGATAAAGCAAGAACATTAAAAATTGTCAGAGTTAATTTAAAAGATGCAATGAAGGCAATCCTGAAAAAGAATTATTGTTAAAGGCTATGAAAGACTAGGTGATATTTGCATTCCACTAAACACCACTAAACATACCCAGTTAAAGTCCAGTCAAATTTGACCAAAAGAGATGCAGAAACACCGCCCAAACCCACTAAGACAAAGTTCTTCTTTTAAAACAATAAATATACTTGGCTTACTATCACACCAAATTTTCCTATAATACAATGATGCTTGTGAATTGTAAAAAGGTTAGAGGTTATAAAATGTCTTGCAAATAAATTATAATGCCCTTTCCCACTGGCCGATAAACCTGTTTAAACCAAGGAACAATCAGCTTTTAGTGGGAGTGGGAAAAGCTCACTAACCAGTTTCAAACCGAGTCAAATGACTCAGCAAGCAACCCGGGTTAAATTTGTCTTCAAAGAGCTAAGCTCCGATCGGAATACAGTAGAGCCGGGTCAACCAGCTAATTTATGTGATACCATTGAGAGTAATGTACGGACGTTAACACATTGCGCCAGTGGCGTCTAATCTAACAAGCTAAAGCAGCTCTGCTCACATTCGATAAACATGGCGCAAAACTGGTAAGAGAGATTCGGACAGATAGAAGAGCGATACAAAAAAAGCACACCTCCAAATTCCTGGCCTCCTTACATGTTGCTCTCAATTCTGTACCTTTTGAATTTCTGTCGCACTCACGACAGTATCAATGCAAACCCAGAGTAATGGTGTCACCACACATCTAGTGGCGGGGGTACAGTGGATACAGAGCTTGCCAGCAGGAGGGTCAGACTAAGCTTTTTTGCCAGAGGAAAGGGAGCTAAATGCCAGTTGTTAACGAATTGATCCGTTTTTGTAAAACCCGGGTGAACCCGTTAATTTCAGTGGGAAACAGGCTTAAGTAAACATCTGGTATGCAAACTCTTATACATGCACAACTGCTCTTGTTGTGTCTTGGTGGCAGACTTCCTTTACTCTGTGGTATGAGTGTCTTGTCCTCCAATAGCTTCCACTTCCTGTTTATAAGTCTGAACTGATTTAGGTGTTTTTGATTTTTAGATAAGCTTGTACTACAAATTTGCAAATTTAAAAGTTGCGGATTTCTTTGCTTATTTATTGAAGGCAAACAAGATATTTTTGGAAGTTTATGATTATCAGTCTATCAGAATCTGTTCCTCTCTATTTGATATCAGCTTAAAAACTGAGCATCTTTCGAAGTGAGATGTTAAAGGACGTTTGTATGTGAACCACAATTAATAATGTTACTGTTTTTGTAGACCCAAAAATGAATTTAAGAATGTCAATAACTGTGAGATGCACTTGGTTTATGCTGTGTAATGTCAAATTTCTTAACACCAGTATTACTTCTGCTTATGTTATTGTTTAAAAAAACACTTGCTGTTAAACAGAAAGTTTACCTCTACCACCATGTGTGTGTTTCTGTTCTATGTGTAAGAGGGACTTACTTGTTGACTGACTTGTACCAGATGAAAGTGGTCACCAGGCTCACGAACAAGAGGACAGTGATCATCAAAGAGAAGAGAGGCTTCAAGAGCTGTCCCCTCATACCTTCCTAACTGTTAGCCGGCACACTCTTTCACAACCTCCACTCTGTATCTTCTGTCACAGACGCTTTGATTCCATTTTATGCACCCTTATGTTTTGCTCTCTCTGAAACACAATCAGTCTTTTCTTTCTGTCCAACTGTTTTCTAACACTTTTTCACGGATCACCTCTTTGTCTTCCTGTCTGCCTGGTGTGACTGAGTCTGCCTCTCAACCGGTAGTAGAGGCAAGTTGCTCAGTCATTTCCCCCAACCCCCCTTCCTCTTGCCCAGACAAGTCCTCGCTCTTTTTTGTAGCTTTACTTTAGTTTCCCTTCCTCCTCTTTGGGTTCAGATCAGCTAGGTTGAAACTACAGCTCTGTCCATCCTCTTCATCTGCAGATCCTTTTCATGTTTCGTTGGTCCATCCACTGTTTCTTGTCTTCTGTCTCTTTTTTCTTTCCACATTTACCCACACAAACTTACTTACGCAGCTCTATTTTCCACCACAGTCCCGCAGAGCTCTTTCTGTTCTCCGCCCCCATCCCAGAGCCTCAGCCTTCTCTCTTTGCTTGCCCCTCCCGCCCCAATCTGACCTCCACCCACACTCCTCAAACCCCCCTTCCCTTCTCCTGTTTACACAAAAGGGAAGCAGAACAGCAACATGAGTTCCCAGTACTGAATTAGTTCAGAGTTTGCCTCTTAGACTCTTAATGGCCCCAAAACTTCCTTATACTTACACAAGCTACGTTTAGCCTAATGGAAACCTTTCTCAGATTTATCAACTCTGCAAAAACAAGTATTTTTGTGTTGCCTAGAAGAGTAAGGGTATGTTAAGCAAACCTCTTTACCCTTTAGAGTAGAATAACCAGCCACCTAATGTAAGAGCGAAGTAAGAGAACCGTTATGCTTAAGCTCTAACTTTGTGTTTCACTCTCTTACACAATGGTAGAAAAAATAAATTAAGTCTTGAAGAAAAAGCTGGAGGAGTATCTTGGGTAATCTCTCCCCTTACATTTCACAGTAAACTCCCACTTAATGTCGGAATGTCTAAGACATTCTGTATCAGTACTTGGTAATATTGGCAAGACAAACCAACCCAAAGGAGTCTGTGGAAAGTATTGGTTATAGAAGGCAAAAGGGTCTGCAGGGAAAATTCGCTCTGTCTGTTTTGCCTTTGGTCACTTCTAATCAAATCTACAGTAGTTGCTAGACCTCTTATTTAGCAGAGACACCACTAGAAATATAAAGGGGAGTATGAGAAAACACTGTCATGCAAAGGTTGATATGGTAGAAATGTTCTGGGCAAATGGAGCCAGCCCTACTAAATATCTATATTGCATCTAAAAGAAGGCCATAAGATAAAGGTATAATATCTGATTTCAACTGATTACAATGTGCCATGTTCCTTTTCCTTGTCCTGTGTTCATGCAAACACAGACATGCTCACAGGCGCACACAAGTCAGTGATTAGCACATTACAGACAGTGACATTTCCATCTCAAGACCCCATTAGCTTTTTAACCATATTAAATCCAAAGAAGAAATTTGTCATGATGACATTCATTATCTCCAAATGCAAAAGACATCTAAGCATTGTCTGACTCTCTTCCATATAGACATGCCCGAATTATAAGGAATGATGGAAAGAGAAAGGTCAGAGTAAAATTTTGCACCCTCTTGAAGTCGGCTAGGAGGTCCTTACATTTCAAAATACACTCCTGATCAAAATTGTAAAACTGTTTAAAAATTGTAAGAAATTATATTTTTATACCTTTGGATCTTAATAATATTCTAAGTAGTAGAGCTTCACAATGCTAGAAGAAATTATAAGAGTAAGAGACAGAAACTTTTATGCTGGCATTTAAATAAAAAAGAAACAATTTTACTGGAAAAGACTACTCTGTCAGGTCGTCTTGGTGGCAAAGGCAAATAAGCTCACTGACTTTGAACACTGTAGGATTGCTGAGTTGCATAATCAAAGTTTCTCGCAACATATCCGCACAAAAGATATATGTACATAGGAAAACAATGTTTTCAAGCTTTTTTATCATGAAATCACTGTGTGCTTATTAAGTATATTTCCATTGATTTTGTAATCTACAATTAGTCTTAAACTAGGATAAACAGAAATTTTCTTTCAGCAGACTGTCTAAACCCTGTGGTCTCTGTTTAGGGCCACACTCTAGTTGCATAAGTTAAACCATTTATCCACAACAGGGTTAGACAGCAGTAATCGGCAAACAAGAAACAAGAAAACTGCATGGGAAGCTCCCTGTCACTGTTTGGGAGTCTGTCAGTTGTGAAGTAATACAAATAGTAGCTTAAACTGAGCCTGGATGGCCTGTTTGCTGATTAAACAAGCTTAAACAAACTTGCAGCGGAAAGTAATGACAGAAGTGTTCAGGCTAGACACACAGATTTTAGCAAATGCTAACCATGTAACTTTAAGGTGATTTAATCAAACTAAGTTTTAATTAATTAAATCAAAAAGTCTATACAGTATGATAAAAATGCACTGCATGAAAAAGTTTACTTTAACACCTAAGGACATGTGTTTTACAATACATTTAGAAAATAATCTTTAATATTTATTATGTCCCGTTGGTTATGGAGAGGGTCCAAATAAGCATGTGCTGTTTTATGTAATCAAAATAGCACTCCTCTGATTGGAGCAAAAAAACCTGCTGCAACCGTCATGTATTTTCCCTCTGTATTGTCACTGGAAGTACATGTTACTGTAATTTTATTTCAATCTGAAAAAGTCACAGAGAGAAGGAAGGAAATTTAGAGCTTACTGAAACAAAGTTGATGTCTTTGGTGCCCAGGTGTCGGCAGGGTACATTTAAACTGAAATTTATTTTGATCGTATGCATGAGCTATGCTAATCCTATAGAATAGGAAGCTTATTGAGTAGCAGACTGTTGTGGATATTAAATTCTTTTTCTGCTGGACTCTTGATGCCAATTGATTACCAGACGTAGAGTAAAACGCTGATTGGTTGCTCCATAGACAGATAAACTCCTGATGCATGAGGTAAGTGGTCCAGTTTATTCAGTTTGAACTTCTGCTTAAGCTTCATAACAAATATTGGTTTCAAACATTTTATGATATATAAACATATATTAGGAAAAGCTTTCTGCTTGAGTTTGTTTTTCTTTGATGATGAAAACTTTCCTTTACTGATCTTTATATTTTCAGAATTTTCTCATGAATTTATATTTTGTCTATCTGATTGCATAATTTATGCCACTACAAATATTAAATCAAATAAGATCAAGCAGGTACTCAGTACTTCAGTACTCTATTTTCATCAATTATAGTTTTAATCTTGAGTAATCTATTTAGTAGGACTACATTGTACTTCTATTTGAGTAAAAATACATATTTAAGAATGCCACTTTTACTTAAGTACAGTTGTGACAACCCACTCTGATGATAGGCCATTAATTGAAAACGGTAGCGATCCAGTATGCATCCTAATGTGTTTCCTTCTACAGTGGCACTGGAACTTGAACACACTAGCATCTTTTTACAGAGAAACGTCCAAGAAGTAGAAACTATCCATTATAACTATAAAAAGCATTTTTGAGGTCAGATTAGAAGTTGAAAACTAACAGAACCTCAAAAGCAATTAAAGTAATCCCAATTTAATTCAGAATACCATGTCTGAACATACAAAACAGTGAAGCTTGAAGCAGATGGGCTACAACAGCAGGAGACCAGGGTAGGTCCAGGTCAAATTCTTGTTATTGTGTAGGGAAGCTCATATACAAAGAGCATGGACAGAGAGCCAAACATATGTTTCCAGAAGTAGACACATTCACTCATGAATTGCTCTCTGATTCAACATTATTTTCTTTGTCTTCAATTTTGTTTTAAAAAGGTTTCTTTGCTGCCTCCTTCACGGTAACTCACAGCCACATCTAGTCCCTGACTGGATTTTGCGACACCAATATAAACAAAAGTTCAGATTTTTCAAATCCTGGGCAAAGCGAAACTTGGAGGTGCAGTGGTGATTTTGCACAATTCCTCAGATTTTTGCCATTTGCCTTTATAAATTCGCCACTTTCACCTCAATTGACTTTGCTTTGCTTTGCTACAGTGCTGCATTCTACAGAGATAACATGAGAATCTTTACCTCCAGTTGCCAAATTTGTGAACGCACCTTAATATTTACAGTCTTTCTAAGTTAAATACTAAAGCTGTGAAGAATCATTGCAACCACCCTCTGGTTTAGGGGGAACTGCTTATTCTGCCAAATAATGTTAAAGAATCCTTTAAAAAATCTTGTTTTCCGGATTTCTTGTTTTCAGGACAGATTGTTGCTTGGCATGAAGTGCACCTCTAGCAAAAAATTTCCCCTTAAATCCGTTCATAACTTTCCAAGTAATCCTGCTACCAGGCAAACAGACACAACTGACAACATAAACTCCTTGGCTAACCTTTTACGACAAGTACAAAAAACCTGAACATTACCAATTTTCTTGTTTCTGAAAAAGTCCACATTAAGAAAATCAAATAACAAATGCTGTAGCATCTACTATGGCGCAACAGGAGGTAATAACTTTGGCAGTGTCAGTAAGAACGCAAAATAGACTGAGCAGTAATAGTTGTTATTTTCGTCTCTTTGCGGATTAACATTTTCATCTTCCCTTTAATGTTTAACAAAAACACAGTAAGGATGAAGTGAAATTTGACAGTGTGGAGGTTAACGTAACGATTTTTTAGGGTTTCAGTTTTCTAAGGATTTCTGAAAATGTCGCATGTAAATAAATTGGAAATTAATAATTAACATTTCTTTTTTTGCAAAATCTTTCACACAACTGCAAAAAATAATGCTAAAATTGGCCGAGACAAAACAGTAATGAAATGTGTATCATTTGTATAGCACTTTTTCAGTCACCCATAACAATGAAATCACTTTACACTAAAGTCAAGTTAATCTAATAACACTTACAAATATCCACATATTCATATATTTATCAGTTTTAGGATAACTGCCCTACCTAGTATCTGGCAGGAGGAAGCTGAAATCAGATTTACACCTTTCAGATTGTAAAATGACAGCTCCACCCACTAAGCAACAGGTATTTCAACTTAATCTAATGCTATTACAGGTAGACACAGTATGAGTAATAATAAACAAAAAAATTCACTGCCTCGGCATGCAGAATGCTTGAAGTGGCTCAAACAGCTGGGCTGTCTCACCTACAGTATTATTATTTCAGCTAATGTTTATTTGACGACTTGGGGGATTTATAGATATTGCTTTAAATTTTAATCCAAGTAGTTTGGTTTATGATTACTTGAGAAGAAAAAAATAAGATAAACACGGTGAAGTCACAGTAAAAACAGCTTACTCTATTCTCACTGTACATTTTCTATCCTTCATTTTTTAGAAATTTGCTTTTATTTAGAAATGGTCCCAAAACACTTTCCTAACTGTTGTAAATGTCAATTTTTCTTTCAGTCTTTGCTAAGTTTCTTGAACTTTCCCAGTAGGTTGTTTGCCAAAGACATGGGACGAGGGGTGGCAGTAAAGGGATCATGTGACAGAGGAACAGCTGATCCCTGTGAATTCCACAGCTGCTTAGCATGAGGCCTGTAAGCTTCTGCCTGTTTAACCAATCAATGCCCTGCAAGTGTAAGAGACATTTTGAAGTGAAAATTCAAAGCTTGCAAATGCCATTAGCAGACAAACTAAACTCTGGTTTCACAATGAGTTGCAGTACATATTGTATAAGGCATGTAAAAAGTCACATAATGCTGCATATGTATATTTTGTTCATCACGTTATGGTTGTAATGTCCATGAGAACCTTCTCTCTGAAGAATAAAAAAATTATCTTTGATGTTTAGTATCGAGCAAATTAAAGGTTGCTTGATAGATCTCGAGTCAAATGCCATAAAAGGATTTGAGATGCCAATATTTCTGTATGTCTTTTTAATGTTTTTTTAAGGGTAAAATGTTATTTTGAAATTTAATTTTGAATCCAAATTAGTCATAACTTGCTAATGTTAATACAAAAATACATTTATGCATATATTCAAATTCAGACAAATTAGTCTGCTATGGATTTAGATTTATTGACACTATACATATATTTGTCCAAAAATATTTTCAAAAAGATGGTAAATACTGTTTTAAATAACCAATAGTCACATGGAGAGAGATGCTGAAGCTGAGTCTCACTTGTAGCAGATGTTCTGCTGCTGCTTGCCGTATGGGTAGATATTGCTGTGTAGAAAACAAAACAACATGGCATAAAATGATACATCTGCACTGATTGATTGTACCTTCAAAGCACTTATAATGATATGCAAAAATGTTTTTTCCATATTATCTACAAATAAAAATAGATCAGGAAAATTAAATGTATTTCAGTCACATATAACTGAATAAACTTACATTCTTGATGGAAAGGCTCAGCTGAAAACTGCAAGGCCTCTTGTGAGGCTGGCTCACGCTGTTTCAAATATTTTGTCATTGCACCTGGAAAAATCCAAATAGTAAAAATTGATTGATTGTTTTTTCACACAATTAACTTAGAACTAAATAACTTAAAAATCAAACACAGGTGAATCACTGGCGGGGGCGGCACCCTATCGCCCTCTACTGGTCAGCTACCACTGATTACGAAGTTTTTAACTTTTATTTACTGCAAAGTAACAGCCAATGTCAGCTTGCCAGCAGTTTGCAAAACATTTATAATAGTATAATATACAGTGGGGTAGGGATGGGAATCGAGAACCGGTTCCTGTTCAGAATCAGTTCCGTGTGCTCCGATTCTGTGGCATCGTTTGGCAGCTTGCTTGACGATTCTCTTATCAATTCCAGGCAGCATCAGAGCCTAGCGCTGTGCAGCGCGACTTGCGTGCCGTTTTTTACACAAGTCAGGCAAACGGCATTCAGTAAGCAAGTCACCCGGCGTAAGTCTGGAAAAGCAAAACAAAATCGCACCCTTTCAGGTAAAGCAGTCGAAAGTTTGGCTTCACTTTACAGAAGACAAATGTGGCAAGAGGCAAAGCGCCAATTACATCCTCGGGAGGAAATACGTCAAATATGAAAAACCACCTGCGGACACAACACGGCATACATTTGAACGAATGCCGTGTTTTTGATGCCTTTAGGAAAGAAGCTACAACCGGCATGGAAGGCAACTCTGGTGGTAAGTAGCTAGTTTTATATCACTGGCTGTGCTTAATGTGGTTCCTAGTAAA
>JAUZNJ010029882.1:0-15142 GCA_034780135.1 Jordanella pulchra
TCACAGTAGGAGAAACAGAACTACACTGAAAAACAGGCCAAGCTCCAGTAAACAAAGGTGTTGATGGTAGCAGTCCATCTGACATTTCTCTCCAGGATGGAGCCACAGCAAACAGGAAGGTTTGCAAAGAAAACCAGCATTGGTCCCCAATGTCTACAGTCAATATCATGGCCTGTAGCTCAGCAACAGCAAAACAGTTAACAGTTCTGAACCATCGGAGATCCATTTAAACCTTTAGGTACTCATGATAAAAGAGCACCACTGTGATCTAACCTTGAAGAATAAATGACTTTAATAACTAATAAGGAACACGTAACACGGAGCACAGTTGTCTGGTCCTGGCTTCTTTTCACTGTCTCCAGATCCCAGGTTCAGCAATCACTCAGCTGCACTGATCACTTGCTTCTGGTTGTTCCCACCTCAAAGCAGAAACTTAAACGGGACAAAGTCCTTATTTGGGGCCCCAACCCTTTGGATGTGATGTAATTATGAGATTTCCTGTTTGATAGACATAGTTTTCCAAACAGCCTTTCAGATGGTGCATGAATAGCAGCATTTTCACCTCAGTAAACTGCTATGAATCTCGTTCATTTCCAGCAGTTTTTGGTATATTTAAGACCAATCGCACGTGATTAATGTGACTGGTTGTTCAGTAAAAGGTAGATCTGACACCATTGGATACCCAGAGCTTTTTAAAACACAGGAATGGGTAAACTCCTCCTTTACAGTGATTATTATTATTGCCAATAACACTAAGCTAATAAGCTGAGGCAAAGAGTTGAATGATGGTTTTTATGTTCTGTACGAAAAGAAAAAAGATCAAATAATATGAAGTCAATAAACGCCCAAGTAGCGATGGCTTCCTGTGTTCTTAGGGTTAGCCTGGTCTCCTTTTTATTGCGCTACAGAGGTCAATGAGCTCCAGGCTGTGGACATCTCCCTTGAATCCAACATTTTCTTATCTAACATTAGATCAATGAGGATAGTTCTTTAATCATAGATATACTTGTCACTGAAAAAGAATTAAAATTGAGTAACGGAACATATTTTTACACAACACACTTTCAGTTCACTTGTAAAGATTGGATTTAACTAGAATAATTGGACAAATTAAATAGAATTGTAAAATGTTTATTGCCTCTTTCAGAACCTTTTTATTTAAGAAATGTTCTCCAGACAGCTTATGCTTTGTGTATGGTTAAAAAATAATGAAACCATAATATTTTGTTTTATAAAGCTGTTTAATAAGCTACATCTGGAAAGAGTAATACCGAGCATAGAGCTGTTTTTTAATTAAAGAGGAGTTTCTACTAAACGTAATAAGAAAATGTGCAGTAGTAAATTGTGACTAAGGTGTAAGCTGAATGACAGAAAGGTTTGATCTGCTGTATCTTTGCCAGGAAAAAAAAAGAAAAGAACATTAACAGGATTGTATTTGTAATGTTCTGAAGAACCATACAAAACTCTACTAAATCTATCAGGGTTTTTTTCTTTTATATTGTCGAAATCAGAAGCCATGAAGCTTCTTTTCATATTTGCCTTTTCTTTGTCTTTCAACACGAGCTCTGTGCAGCTGCACCAGGAGCAGTGCTGCTAAGGTGAGATTTGGGCAGAAACAGAAATGTGGCCCACAGCAGATTCCTTCCTAGTGGAAGCCCGTGTGTCACATTTATGAAGGCTCGAATGTTTTATATTGAACGTTTCAGCAGTTTAAAAACCACCATGGCAATGGTCCGAGAGACAAAAGCCCCACCCTTTTGTCTAGGTTAATTATCACAGAGTAGATCCCGTAAAGCCTTCCATTTGGCGCTGAACAAATTCACATTTAAATTTCCTTCAACAAATTTGACACAGGGCTTTAAAATTTTCCATTCAGATTAGGCTTAAATGAAGAATTTAAATACCCATTGAAATAAGTCCTCTTTTGAGTTCATTTTCCAGATTGTTTCAACACTAAAAGCCATAGAGAACGATAAGAAGTGCTACAGGCTTCCTAATGAAGCCACCTTTAGTGTTAGAGGGAACATTTCAAACCACAATACCTTGAAAATTAGCTTTGGCATTAAAGCCAAGTTTAGGTGTCTTATCTCTTATAAGCTGCTGAGTCCCGAAAAACTGACTTGGCAGAATGAAGAAATAGCAGAGAGCTTTTATCCAAAGCCAATCCCACTGAAGTGTCATTTCCACGAGCTGTGTCTCGAGCTGCTTGTACCTCTGAAGTGGGTCAGAGAAATATGAAAAAGTAATAGCAGCGCTTTCTGAGAAAGCCTTCTACCACCGATGTGATGACAGTCCATGTTACACAGAGCTGCTTTAGGTAGGCAGTGCTGAAATTTAAAGTTATTTAGCCTAATGCTGAATAATCCACATTTCTAGGTTTTTAGATGCTTCAGGCAATATTTAATAATTGGTTCCTTCTATGAGTCAATTAAGAAATGGTCTATTAAATAGCTTTAGGGATTATTTATTTCCGTAATTTATTTTCTTTTATTTACATTTCAATATTTGGTGGTATTATATTTCCTATGCATCAAATATTTGAGGAATCTTAAGCGGGCTGAATGTTTTATTGTGCTAAAACATTAACAGGATTTTATTTTTTGTTATTTTACCCCATTTTAGATTTAGTTTCTTATTTATTATAATTTTCTGTTCTATTCATATTAAGTTCTGTTCAATCTGTGATTTATCCTGGAGTTTGTTCAGGTCCTTTTATTTGTTTAGCTCTGTTCAGGTCTTACTCCTCCACAAACAGAGGCCATTCTAGTCAATTTCTTTATCCCTGCTGTAATACGTGTGTTGATTGCAATGTTATGTTTTCTAGTCTAATTGCTGAGTTCGCTCGACCTTTTGTTTGTAACCCTCATCATCCTCAGTCGTAAAGTGCCTGGAGATGACATGTTGTGAATTGGAGCTATGTACGTAAACTATATTGAAGTGAAATAATTAAATCCTTAAGGTGGGTTAGGACTAACCATCTGGCTAAATGTGCTTTATTATTTGACGCTGTTTGTTTTGTGTAACTGAACCTTGGCTAAGCTTGTTGGCTGCATCACTCTGACAGATCAACTGAGACTCGTTGGTCTAATTTAAGTTTCCCAACAATGAATTAAACTTTTAATTTTCTGATTGTTTTTTTTTTAATCAACCCATCAGATATAAGTTAACTTGACTGATTAAATACTGTTGACCAGTCCTGAACAAAGAATATAACTTTCCCTTGACAGCTACTTTTTTCAGTTTCTTTGTTATGAATGTAAATTCTCTCCACTTTTCATTCTCTCTGTTCCTTTTTTCCTCATGTTACTCTCTCTAATCTCCCTCTATTCACCTTCCTGATCTCCAACACACAGCCTGGATCTTAAAGACTAAAAAGACTTCAAACTGACTTCAGGTTATTCCTCTAACCACTCTGCATCCTTCAGTCACTCTTCCACAGTCGAAGGGTGAATAATTCAACATGTTGCTGTAAAGATAAAGGTTTTTTCCCCCCTTATGCAATATACTGGAGGGCAGACTGATTCTGTAAAAATACTGCTGACAAATTTATAAGAACACACTGCAAAGCTAACTATAAATGTTTTACGAAATAACAGAGAGGTACCTCTATGCAAGGAAGAAGGAATGAAGATGGAAACCTCAAAGCTCTTTGGAAAAGAACATTTCCAAGTTTACAGGATTTAACATAATGTTTTATCACAGTGCATTATAGAATATCATTACATCAACAAATGCACGCTGCCAAGTAATAACTTCTTTTAGGCGTTATTATTATCTTTAAGTGATTTAACTGTAGATAAAAACTAAATTGAAACTCTCCAAGTGAAGCGTTACTGTTATTAAATGAAATTTGTTTTTAAGTCATTAATGTTAGAGAAATGCAAAAAGACAACTCAGCTTTGCTTTTATTTTAAACTTCATTTATTTGTTTGTTCTAAATCTTTTCTCAACATGGGAGGGGATGTTTTAGCTACTTCATCTTTCAATGCCAATAAGAAATGATTAATTCCAGTTTTGTTTTTTTTTTTTCAAATCTTCCACATCAGTTTTTATCATTGTTTTTTTCCCTTTCAGTGTAATTTCCTGCTCTGCCCTCAATCAGAACGGCTCAATGAAACCCTTTCATTTCTTTTTTATTCTAATTTGAAACATAAAAACTCATCAGTCTGAAAATACATTTCCTGTAGTTAAAAAGCTTTTTTTGTTTGTTTTTTATTCACTGCAACATTCTTATCTAAAAGTGTCGTCTGTGTTGATCCTGGTTTTCATTTCCTAGAGGAAAATAGTTCACCCTGTCCTCCTACTTAACTCTTATCTGCAGATTTCTTCTCAACTCCTACATTTCCTACAATCAATGTTTTATTCCTATTGGAGTCTAATAAATAACTCTTCAGGACTAATTTTTCAGAAGGATATTGAAAACATCAAGCTGAGCTTTGCACCAGAATGTAATGACATTCTAATCGGTAGTGTTGCTGTTCTTTAGGTGTATAAATATATAGTTTATACACAACCTCACAATCTATGATAAAGATGGTTAAGAGTATCCAGACTATTTAAAATTGATGGGAATTATTGATGAAGTCAAAGTGTTTTTAGTTCCATGTTTTCTGATACTCCAACATTTTAAAAGTGACACAGTTTATAAAGTTATTTTTAAATGTGATCACAGCCATTTTCTTTTTTTATCTCTTACCAGTAATCCCAGTTTGTCACATACAGTGTAACCCTTAACTGATATTGGCAGCGATGCCATGCTAAAGGAGGTTATAAAGATGTTCTTACAGAGTTTTCATTTACTTTCTATAGGCTGAAGATTTGTACATTTCTTTTATTCATACTAACTATCCGAAATGACTCTATACTGGAACCAGATGCTTTCAACAGCAGATTCCTGGGATTCATAACTAAGAGTGAAAGCCTTTTTTCTACAAATCAAGGAAATATGGAGCAGTGGTAAACTTCTTCACCTTAAAGCCTTCTAAAATCACTCCAAAAAGCACATCAACTACTCATCCAGAGGGTTGAAAAAACCCAGAACACCATCTAAAGCACAGTGGGTCTTACTTGCTTCAGCTAAGTTCATCAAGATTCAACCCGAACAAGGAGAAGGGGAAAAAATTGCATCCATGGTGGGATTTCAAAGTAAACATTACTTCAATCTAAAAAGAAAACAATGGCTGATTTAACATAGGTTGAAGTAGAAGTGAGAGCAGAACAAACACCAGAGGCTGCAGACATGCTGTGCCTTATTTATAAACTAATGAAAGAGTTTTAAGGAAATGTTACCAAAGGTGGACCTAATGCCAAGGAACATGCCAATCCCTTGCAATTTGGTAATGATCCAGATCGTGTGCGACTTTTAGCTATAGGTTAAAGTCACAATATAGTCCCAGGCTGCTTTTATACCCCAAAAGCTTGCTGTAATCATTTGAACAGTAAATCCTGTCCTCTACCAGGAACTCTTCAAGCAGAATGTCCAGACAACAGTTTTCAAACTTATCTGAGTCACCAACTGGAAATCGGACTTTTTGATTTGGGTTTTAATTGGGGTTCAAGAGGTTAAAACCTCTCAAGCAGAATAAAGACTGTGAAAGCGGATCATTTAGTTTTTGTTGGCTCTTTGTTCAAACAAAATATTCAGCGATTCATTTTTCTGATCCAATGAGATACAATACATGGGCATATTGGCTGATATCTGATAGTGAACCAGCAGCTGTGTAGTACCCATACTACTGTTGAATTACTACGCATTGAATTGAATTCACTAGATTGTTGTAACTGTATTGCTGTGTATGATATCAAACAACTAGAAATGACTGATCGGTGTCTCCACCCCTGAATGTCTCCCAAAAGGTTTATGGTTATGTAAATGAATCATTGCTGCTCATGCTACATGGTAGTCGTGGGCTCTGGGGATAACATAACCAGTTATTAGGTTTAGGGGGAAATTTCTTCACAAAGGAGACAGTCTGGTTTCTATGTTGCCCCAGTAAATGAAATAGGGATTTTTTTTGTTCTCTGGTTTGATAAGATTTAGTTGATCTGAAACATTTTAGGGGCAAAAAAGAAAAATACTAAATAGGAAGTCTGTGAAGTGCCAAATATATGTATAATTTTTTTTACAGCACTGCTTATGTTTTCTTTTGAGCTGCTTTAGGTATGGCAGCACAGTCGGTGTTTACAGCTCACACAGCAGGAGAAGTACCGTGTTTTCACGCCTGGTTGAAAAAGCTCCAGGGCTCCAAGCTGAAACGAGTGGGTTTTCCCCCCACCACCATACATCGGTCATTACTCTAAATCATCCTCTACTTCCTCCTCCTCCTTTCCCCATTGACCTCCGCTTGCGTCCGCTGACCTGGAATATATCTGGCAAGTTCAAGCCAGGGAGTATGGTGCCGGAGCTTTCCGTCTCCCAAAAACAGCAGAAATATTGAGCCAATTACAGGATTATTATCTGGTGGCGATGGCAGGGCCACACTGTGGGAGTGTTTTTAAGCCTGCCAGGGCTCCCTGCTGGAAGAAGAAAAATGAACTAAAGATTGTTGGGGGGAGAAGCGGTCAGCCCTCATCCCCACTTGCCTCTAGGTTGCTAAAACTCCTTCACTTGACAGGAGTTGGCTAAGGTCCAAACTGTTCACTAAAAGGTCAAAGCCAACAAGAAAGGAGCCCAGTTGGAGCTGATTCTATTTTACTTGGTGCTAATTCATTAAATGCTGCCGCTTTATGCACGCACATGATTTCAGTTTCAAAAATGTCATCATGCACTCTTTTGTTCTGCTGTGGTGAGACATGAGTCACGGGCTGTAACATGGCTGCAGAGGGAGTTAGTTTGCAAGAAAACGTAATCGCTTTGAAAAGCAATGATGCATCAGAGCCTTTATTTCAAAGTGGTTACTTTATAGAAACGCTTACAAAGGATGCATTGAGTGACGTAGTGCCTGTTGTTATTTCTGTAATAAGGAGCAGAGTTGATGTGGAAGGTCTCTTTGGTTTCTTTGGAGGAAAAATGCAAATTATAGTTTTTAGTGTTCTGTCATGTACACAAATTATTACTCTGTTGTGTTTTAAGCATATGAGTCACTCTTTAATATTTGTTTTTGTTTTGTTTTTTTTAACTATAGCCCTTACGGACATGCCAAAGCAGTGACACTGATTCAAAGTGAAGACTCATACTTTTCATTTCAGGGCTCACGTCTTGTGTCTTGGACGGATCCTGCTGCCTATGTTTCCTGCGTCAGCGGGCTTTGGGAGTTGTATTTTAGCAGCGCTGTAAAAACATCAAAAGCAGACTTGGGAGCTGCAGTAAATTTTGGGCACTTGGACATTTTGTCATCCGTTACATCATCTACAGTACTAATAGTGGTTTTCTTTAGAAAGAGCTGCTGGCTGCCGCTGCCTTACAGTGGAAAGAAAAACTCGTTTTGAATTCACTTTCAGTAAAACAAGAAAAGAAGTGTTCATTGCTTCTCCTTAAGAGCGTGCAACTGAAGCACCGTACATGCATACAGATGCAATCTTTTTGTTAATATTGAATATCGTTTTAAATTCAGAAACATTATATTAATCCTAAAGCAGCATGTATCTGTTTATTAATTAGCATTAGAAGAGTTTTTAATGAGTTCCTGGCTGTAGGAAGAAACATTCCTCTAGTAGTCTGTCTTACAGCTGTTTAAAAGAGGCCTCTAACTGAAAACACTGTTGTTCTACAACAGTCTGATTAATAGTAATCTTTATAACATCCTTCATTTTATGATGGATTTTTTTTGGGGGAACTCACATCTAGAGGAGCTTCCAGAAATTCTTCATCAGCCTATTTTGTTCAGGTTTTTTGCTCCGATGTTATCCCAGCAGATGATGGCAGAATAGATCATATTCTGCACAATAGACTTAATAGGAGTCATTGGAAAAGACACTAGAGGTATGGCTAAGATATGTATACAAGACATGTTTATATCCACCTCTGCCATGTTGTTTCAAGAGTTAATGCCGGACTAAATGTATTGAATTTTATGGAATTTGAATTGTATTTGTTTATTGATGGAAACACTGCAATTGAAATGCAGGTACTGTCATGAGAACAATGAAACTGTGCTGTGACTCATCTACATGTTGGTAGTTGGTCAACTCACTCAAAATCAAATCACTAGAAAAGCATAGCATATTTCTATTTTTGGCCGCATTGTTCAGACCTAGCCTGGTATATGGCTTCATGGAAACGTCTTATTAATTTCTTTCCATGCTGACTCTAGTCACTTTCCACAGATGCTTGTCTTTTGACTTGTTGTGCTCCCTTTGACATGATTTAGGATGTGAAAACTGTTGAGAAGCACTCTGTTTAAGGCTACAAGTGATCATTCAGTAGATTTCTCCCATGACCGTACTCCACCACTGCACAGTTTTCCCCAAATCTATTAAACTTACATCAAGCTGAATACACAAGTTGTTTCAAACTTGGACGTCCAAACAAGGCAGCTCTCATGTTGTCTTGATCACAACATACCACATACCTTCTGATCCTGAGAATCCCTCCAGAGTTTCTCAGCTCCACCACGGCACTGATGAGAGAGCATCAACCACAGAGCAAGATGGACGCGTACCATCAAATATGGATGCATCCTTTTGGACAGACTCATATCTTTTTTATAACACAATAATGTTCTGTTTCGTTGCAGAGTTATACTTTAACAGGATATTTTGGAACTCAGTTTTTTTCCCAGATCAGCATGATAACGATATAAACAGGAAGAACCGAAGACATGCTGGCGTCTGCAAGTCCCAGTTTATCAATAATTAGTCTCTCTGCTCTTCATCATTGGCTTTGGAGCTCAGTAGCCAGTCAGGTCCCAGATGACATTGTCTTTGTTTTAAAGCTACATCATATGGGCTCAGTGTGCACTGCTGGTGTGATGAGGCAGAGCTAATGTGAGAGGGAAGGGGCCTTGTCCTTGCTGCTCTTTACACAGCTGTAAAAACCCGTCGCAGATACTGAGAGGACTCTTGAGGTCGAGTGACGGTCAGTGTTCCAGGATGATGTTCAAGACATTGGTTCACCAATGCAAAAGCTATTGCTTGTATCGACCACTTCCTTCCTGTTCTTCTGCTGACCTCTGAACGCCTCCTTAAAGAAGAGACTCAGCATGCTGAGGCACTAGAACCGACAGGGTTTTGATATATTGGCGTCTGGCTTCTAGATGCTTCACTTCAAAAACAACTTCACTTTAGCACTTGTGACCAAATAGCACATATGGTTCAAGCAGCTGTGTTTAAAACTTTATTCTGTAATATTTTTCAGGTTTCTTGTACATAACACTTTTTATACCATTTTCATTGTGAAATTCAGTGAATTTATGAAAGAAAAATAAAATAAAAATAACCCATTACATGTCCTACACCTGCACGTTGCATTTGGGTTGCATTATTTTGAAGTGGTAAATCATTTATTATTATTGCATAAAATTCCTCAAACCAGATAACATTTTTGCAGCATTCAAGTCACTTTTAAAAACCACAATTTTGTCTGATATTTTGTCATGGTGCAAATGCATAAAAATATATAAATATAAAACATATTTATTTGAATAAATCATCTAGCTAATTATTATTGGTCTATTAAAATCTAACAGTAATTTCATAAACATTTAATCTTCTACAATATATCATCAGTGAAATTAGCTATTAGCTGCTGTTCCACTTCATCCCGCTTGAGTAATGGAGCCTTTTTCTATCAAACTATGATTCCTAGAATATATATATATGTAATATAAATATGTTTGCACCCGTCAAGATCAGCAGACATAAGCATGGTTTTGCGCCACCTGCTAGCAGTACTTACTAAAGCGACCATCGGGTTGGCATTGAAATCTGAATGCAGCTTTAGCTCTTGCTTCCCAAACACCAGTCTTCATTTTATATTTTAAGTGCTTGTTTTTTCCTTTTGACAGCCAAAATTTTGTTGCTCTTTTTTTTTAATTTAACACTAGATTTTTAACATTTCCTCCTTTTTCGCTGCCTATTGGTCACTTTTTCTCAGTCTTGTTTACTTAGTGCCAACATGCCCAGTAATGTACCTCCAATTACAAGAAGTTTGTTTCATGAAGCAGGTTTTATGAAAACTCAACGTTTGTTTACCATGAAATCAGGGAAACGTCCAGTTTTTATTTCACAGAGTGAGTTTGCTTAACCTCTGTGTCTGTTACCATAGTGAGGGAAAGGAAGGCAAGATTATTTTTATGAGACAATTTAGTAAAAGGACAATTCAAAGTGATTGACATGAATTACAAAATAAAATACAAGAAAAATAATAGCTAAATAAAATAAAATAAAGATAAAAACATGCTAAAAGCTGGTAGTAAAACAAGCATTTGCAAATTCAGGCTGTAAAACAGAAGTTTTATAGTCCTCGAAGAGTTTGTTCCAGATAAGTGGAGCAGAGGAACTAAATGCCGCTTCTCCATGTTTGGTTCTGGGTGGACGAAATAGCTGGAACTAGAAGACCTAAGAGGTCTGAGCGGTTGATCCACTGACAACAAATTTTTTTCGGATCCATTCAGTGATTTATAGACTAAAAGAAGGATTTAAAATCTATTCTCTGAGCTACAGGGATCCAGTGGAAGGACTTTAGAACCAGGCTGATGTGCTCTACTTTCTCCTAGTGAGAACAAAGTTTTGGATCAGCTGCATCTGAACCTATGAAGACACTGTTGCAGTGATCAATTCTACTAAAGATAAATGCATGAATTAGTTTTTCTAGATAATTCTGGAAATGATCTTCAGGTAATAAAAGTCTGACTTAGTAACTACCTTTGTTGTTCCTCTGAAGGTTCAGGTCTGAGTCCATCATGACACCAAGATTTCAGCCATAATCGGTAGTTTCTAGCTGAAGTAGATAAAGCTGTGAAGCTCTGGATATCTCCTCATTTGGTCCAAAGATAATTACCTCAAAATTGTTTTATTTAGTTGGACATTATGGCACATTGATCTGTTCTATGCATCTAGTCAACACTCTGATGGGTTCATAGTCACCTGGTGTCATTGTGATGTAAAGCTGTGTGTCATCTGCATAATTATGGTAACTGATCTTCTTGTTTGCTATAATCTTAGCTAAGAGAAGCATGCAGGTATTGAATAGGAGGGGCCTTAGGATGGAGTCTCTGATTTAAAATTCTCTACTGACGCATGGAAGTCCCCGTCCTTCAGGTAGGATTTAAACCAGTGCGGTGCGGTACCAGAAAGGCTGACCCACATTTCCAGACAGTCTGATAAAATCAAGCGATCAACAGTATCGAACGTTGCTATGAGGTCCAATAATACCAGCGCTGTGGTTTTTTCCAAATTCTGAATTTATGCAGATGTCATTGAACACCTTAATTAGGGCAGAATACTTTGGTTCAATCTCAAACCTGACTGGAAGACATCAAAGCAGCTGGTCATCATGAAGAAGGCATTCAACTGTTGAAACACAACTTTTGGAGATGGGCCTGTAGTTTCTCCAAGCTTCTGTTTTTAATTCCTGGGGGGAAAACACCCAACATAAGTGTGATGGCCAAATCCACAGTCACACTCCTTTGTTGGTAACTCCTTCATATAAACACAACACTTTAGTTTCAATAAAAAACCTTTATTGTTGCTTCAGATTAACTCTTTTTTTTTTTTCCTGCCGGTACGTACCTGCCTTGGAGTTACCAGACAAACAATGGGGGCCGGGGTTCAGCAGATTTAAATGCTGATTGGACTGCGCCACTAGTTCTTGTTGGCAGGGGGAATTTGTGGTTTCCTTGTTTAGATAAGTTTGTTATTTAAGTAAATCGTAAGGTTAAAAGTTTATTGCTTTTTTCTGTAGTTTAGTCAAACTTAGCTGGACTGTTATTTGTTTTATGTTAGTTGTAATTATATTCTGTTTAGTTACCCTATTGTGTCTTTATTGGTCTGATCAGCTAGTATATAAACCTGTGTGTCATTTCTTTGTTGGGTCAGTTATGTTTGTTTGAGCAGCCAGTTTGTTTGCATTTATTTATTTATTTATTTTTATGCCTGAGTTCAGTTTTGTGTCTTTGACCTCTTTTATGAGCTCAGTTTATTTTTTGACATTTATAATCTTTGGGTTAAAATAAAGAATATATTTTTCTAATATATCCTGTGATTCCTCCTGTTTTTAACTCGGTCCATCACAATAAGGGATGCGTTTATGATTTCAGTCAAATCAGGTAAAACCTTCTTAATAAAACCTTTGGGTAAAACATAAAGACAGCAGGAAGAGGAGCCTAGTTGCTGTACAGTTTCTTCTAATTTTTTGCAGTTTATTTGGCAGAACTGGGGCATTTTAACTGGAAATAGTATTGGTAGTGGAGTTTACTTTGATATATATACTGCTTTTCTAATACCTTGTATTGTCTCAGTAAATAACTTTGCAAAGTCATTACAGGCCTTTTTAGATTGGAGTTGATCAGCCTCAGAGATAGGAGGGTTGTTAACTTGTCAACAGGGGCAAATAAGGCGCAAGCATTATACATTATAACATTCTCTTCTAACATTTTTAGTAATATTCTCCCCAGATTTTACCTGGTCAGGAGCAGGTTTGTTTTAATAAACTCAAAGTGTCCTCTGTCTCCGCTCTCCTTAAAGCCAACCACATTATTTTATTTCCTGATTTATTCCGGAGAATTTAGTCGTACTTTTGTGCAAACAATGAAAAGAAGATCAGTCACTACATTCATTAGATGCATTAGGCGTTAAAAACAAAAGCATATCATGTCCTTTGGACGAGGATCTAATTAAAGAATGAGTGGCATTAAAATGTATAAATATTTATAGGGAGAGGGTTTCTCAGGCTGCTTATAGGTGTCCTTTCATATTCAGAAAGTTATCTTTATGTTTTACCAACAGTCCATCAAATCCATCCATGACTTTATCTGTTCTTACATTTGCAGCATTACACAGATTTCTCTAACAGATATTTAATAGAACTTGATATTGGTCAGAGCATGTTGATGTGATGCACAGATTCTATCTGTTAGAACCACGTTTTTATACTTCATCTTCACCTGCATGGGATCCAACTTTATACAATAAATTAATAAACTACCATGCAAGCAGTAAACTAGTTTTCCTTTGTATTGTTTTGACAAAGAAGAAATGTATTTCAAAAGTTAGAAACACATATTAATTCAAGCTGATGAATTTTAAAATGGTTACTTGAAATGTGTAAAAAAATTCTAGGTATATGAAATTTGTTTGTTTGTTTGTTGACTTTCTGAAATTCAGTTTTTGCCAGAAAGAATGTCATTTAAGAAAATCTCTAATTAGCCCACAGTTCTGACTAGGAGTGTGATTTTGACCTGGAAGAATCTTATTTTAGTAATTTACAAATGGAACAACAGAGAGGAGAGTGCTTTAAATAAATTTCAGAACAGTCTGCCATAGTGGACTTCATATAAACTTACATATGAACTCGAACAGCAGTCTTCTACATCATCTCCCTCTTATTTGCAGCTATAGCGCTCTGTTGCTCTTTCCTTTGAATGCCTGTTGTCATAGTGACTCATCAAATCGTTGCTCCACTGATGGCTTCTCATACTTGTTACGCCTGCGCACTACTCTCAGTGGACCTACGCAGAGCGAATCCAACTATCTCAGCTGTTGTCAAACTGTTTACTACATTAGGCTACAATAAGAGTTGAAAATTTGAGTCTGAGTTTGGTCTATTTGGTCTATTATGGTGCAGTAAATATACACAAAGCAATTAGTTTATTAACGGTAGAGTTAAAAACACAGTATAAAACTCATGAATGAGATGTAATTAGCTAACAGGGTGTGATAATTGGACTGGAAAGGCATTTGTTGGGACCAAAGCGAGCTACTGGCACAGATTTTCATAAACCAAAGGTATGTGACTAGGCCTCTTTCAGGAAGAGGACAACAATGTACAAAAATATTTCTGATTTGGAAGCTCAAACTTTTTTAAACTTTTTGAAGTCTGGATGCCTGTGAAGAAACAAAAAAACCCTGAAATTAGCTTATTTTACTTCAGGATTATTATAACTTTTTGGTCTTAAAGTCTCCAGTGTAAATCCTAACCTCCTTCAGTGAGATGGGAAAGTTATTTTTTTAAAACACGCCACCGAGCATGTCAGATGAAGAGAGGTGTGTTTGCATCAGCCCGGGGGTGGGTGTAATTACAAACATTGTTTGAGCAGAGCCTTAAGCAGATCCAGGCATCACATTCATCATGACAGTTAACGTCTTTGTTTGTGCAAAGCTCAGCCACAGCAAACATCTCAGAGGCCTCTGCCTCATTTTCTTCCATGTATGTTAAACGGAGCATGATTGTACAGCAGCCTCGGAACAACAACAAAGAAGTGCGCCTGTCATCCTGACTGGCAGGCACAAGCTGTCTTTGATCATTTGTCCTTGGGTTATCTACTGGATGATCCTACAAAGAGCATGCTGCAGAATTTTGAGAGGTGCCCCTCTTCTCTTTGGTCTCCGCAGTTCTTCACAGGTGTGCAATCTTTTACATTTACCCCAGGAACGAGCCACTTAGCCGCACTGCGTCCTCACTTCAAGCAACACCAGGCAAGCAGATGAATAATTGACGTTTGCATTCTGTACTTGGGTGAATTTTAAAGCTGTATTCTGCAGAGACTCTAAATGGTGGTGGTGGTGGGGGGGGGTGCGTTAATCATTCATGTTATGCCTTTGCTCACTTTGCTTAAGGTCACTGTCCTTACGGCCGCTGAACAGAGGGTAAGTGGCAAAAGGAGAAGAGTGAAGAGCAGGGGGGAAAAAGAAATGAGATTTAGACATTTGTTTTTTTTATCATTTGGTTAATGCAAATATGACAATATTTCATCCTCAGGCATTTATTACATTGCATTTAAGCTCATTAAGAGCACCTTAGTTGAATTAATCAGTGTTTAAACTAACTTTAACCCCACAAGCTGGGACATTTTTTATCTATTGGGAATGCCCATAGGCTTGTCCTCAGCTCTATTTTTCAGGAGAAACTCTGCAGCTGGAGTAAATATATTATTTCCTCTTTATGTTCTCTTAGGGATCTGATGCCAAAAACCCTGGAGGGCCAGATCACCATGGAGAAAACTCCCAGCTACTTTGTGACCAGAGAGGCTCCGGCGAGGATATC
>JAUZNJ010029883.1:0-15142 GCA_034780135.1 Jordanella pulchra
TGTTATTAAATAAAAATATATTGCTATATGTTGAATTATTGTCCATCCCTCTGATAGACCAACAAAGAAGTAGTTATGTATTACAAAAGAGATCCCTGACCTCAGTCCTCAGGTGGTTCCCTACCACCACACATGTAATTAACAGGCCTCTGCAGCACTTGGTGGGATGCTGAAGATTAAGTAATTTAAAATGAACTGTCCTGGAGCAATGCTACACCTTTAACCTGCAGTCATGCGTTCCTGAGGATCATGGTTGGGTTCTACTGATATATGGGGCTTAGCAAATATCTGGAAAAACGTCCAAAATTGAACCTGCCTGCAGAAAACTAATGTTGAGCATCCCAGTCCTGTTGTGAATCATGGTAGTGGCAGAAATATTGTGTTGGGATGGTTCTCTGGAGAGAATGTCTGAAGGTTTTCGGACAGAAGATGTGAAACACTAGTAAAAACATAAGCTAAAATAATTTGAGCAAAGGGGGTTATATAGACTAAGGGGGGTGGATGCAAATACAGGCCACACTTTTTAGATTGTTTTATTGGTTACAACAAGATTTAAAAATATGAATCATTTTGCTTAAACCTGTCCTACTTTTTGTTTTCCTGTTGCATGAAATACACTGAAGCTCAGTGGGTGTGGACACTGTGGCAAGGTGCAATCTTGTCCAACTAAAGTAACAAACTTGATGGTTTAAGTCATTTTAGACTTAAATAGCTTTTTATTAATCCATTTCATCCCAGGGGGACATTTGGAATACCGTGTCAATATTTACAGCACACAGAGGATTGGTTTTAAACAGTTTACTTTTAATTTCATATCAAAATGTAAGATTTGTGTTGCTCAAGCAGTATATTAAATACAAAAGTACAGTTTGAATTTATTAAGTATTCCAATACATACAAAGTTACATTCACCTGCTTCAAAGAATAAAAGATCAAATTCACACGACTGTATTTTCTCTGCATTTAATAGAATTCTGGTTCTCCTCACTTGAGGAGCTGGTGAAAGGTGGCAGGAGGAGCTCTTTCTCATTAAAAAGCTCTTATTCATTGAAAAGCACTTAAAAAAAACAGATACTTTGTAGGATGCCTGATGGAAGGTGATGAGATGAGCAAGTCTTTTTTTTCTCCCCTCTCCTCTAGTGGCTGCGAGCGCTTCCCTCCAGCAGGCAGAGTTTCAACCTTGTTTTTGGAGAGTGTCCTTATTGCAGCAAGGTAGGTGAATGTTTCTGTCTGCAGCCGACAGCTGACACAAAAGCCTTACCTGAGCTCTGCATACCTACTCAACAGCTGCTCATATTGATCCATTCATTATATGGCCTTGTCATCTCAAAGTGCCTTCATATGCAGCTCTGGAACTGTTCTGCTAAAAGTTCTAAACAACTATAAATGAGTCATTGTCCTTTTTGCATTGTACATCAGATCTTTTTAAATGATAAAGAGCCATAATATTTGCAGATTGCATATTAAGTGCAACAACCTAAGGCTTCTTTTTATATTTCAGCCCATTACAGTGAAAATGGCAGCCCACAAGGCCTGAGGAGCAGCATGAGAAGATACAGGCTAAAAAAAAGTAACAAAACAAAGTCAAACTTTCAATTAACTTTAGCAAACACAAAAACAACGCCCAACAGGAGGATGAGTCCCACACAGACAAGCTTTGACATCCAGGAGTTCCTCTGTATGGAATCAGCTTCTTGTCTCGGATCTGAATCCTCCTTCTCACCAAACCATTGTCCGCATTCTGAACAGCTCTGGCTGTGGCTCATTCCGTTCTGATGTGGCCTTTCCTCACAGCGTTTTCTGTAAAATCGGGACATTTCTCTGTCCCTTCCAAACTCTGCCCAGTCATCTTTTCCCATTCGGAGGTAGAGTTGACGCTCTGGTCTTTCCCTGGTCCTGGTCAGCTCCTTTGTGTTCTGGTGAAGTCTTTTGGATCTAGCTCTCTGTTAAAAAATTTGTTGTTTTTTTTTGCTTTTTTTTTAAGCGGACAAACAAATATATATTTTGCAACCTATTAGTGTTGTTGAGCTCATGAGTCATTAAAAGATGACGTAACAGTGATCTAGAAGTGATTCGGCACAAAGTCAAAAAAACCGTCTGGCCACAAGCCTTCTGACCTCACACCTGTTTGGGCGTAGCTGCAGGACCGATGGGAGGACCTCTTAGATAGCGTGCAGGGATACGTTTGGGTCGGACATCCTCTTCCTCATCCTCCTCCTCCTCCTCGCTGTCTTCTTCTTCATAAGTACATGGAGGCCTTGGCCTCAGCGACCATCTTCCAGCGGGTGACACCTCCTTCTACAAGGAAACGGCAGATTGTTAGTTTCAAATGTAAAACTGACTTAAGCTTAAGCTGAAATAATAAAGGCTGTGTTGTGGTGTAAATAAACATCTAAGGTTCAGTTGTTTCCTGTCTGTTTTTTTCTTAGTTCACCTTTTAAGCGTCAAAATATTTTTACACAGATGTGCAGCTTAGGGACATTGGAAAGTATAGGAACTGAGTAAATCATATTGGTCCAATGAAAGTAATATTTGTGGTAAAATTCTCTGCAGTCCATTAACAATCGATGAAATGTGATATTCTACATTTTTACATAATAATGCTGACAACATTTTATGCATCAGGTTGGGACCAATAAAACTAACCAGTCAGAGGACAAATTGTTTATGTTTATGTCAGTTTTGGGATTTTCTGTAGACTTTAAATGTTTCAGATCAGATATGTTGAATACAGGGGAATAAAATCCAATTTTAAGATTGTGATTTAATTTATTAAAATGTCATTATTTAATCCTTGTAAATAGGAAAATAAAATCATCTCTTGTTAAAACTAGGGATACAAACAAATACATGACTTTTGTCTGTTTTTAAAAAAAATCTAAATCTATTCCATATTTCATCTATAGTGTGAGCAGAATTATCAGGCAAGTTGTATCTGAGTGGATTCATTTTATTGTTGAACAACAAATCTTAAAAGGTTATCAGTTTGTTTCAGGTAACTATTACTGTTACTGTGCAGAATTATCAGACAACTTAATAAGGGCCATGTCATCATTTTTTCTTATTTTAGCCCTTTGCTGACCAGCCAATTGTGGAGTATTTGGATGCATGTGATGGATCACTGTCCTGCATGAAAATCATGTTTTTCTTGAACAATACGGACTTCTTCCTGTACCGCTGCTTGAACAAAACGTCTTCCAGAAACTGGCAGCAGGTGTCGAGACACAAAAAACTTCTGTAGCTCAGACCCAAAGCTTCCCTCTCACCAATTGTTGGATTACAATTACCATCCACTTCATTAACACCACAAGGCATATAAAGTCTGACAGTATGTCGGAATGACCTACCTTGTCTTGAAATGGTATCTGTTTTATGGGTATTGTGTTTTGCCCATTTTATTTGGTTTCTCCTCTTTCTAAACACGGTAACCCACTAATTTCCCATTTTTTTATATTTTATAAATATGTCCAAGTTTAATATGTGTGAATAAACCATAATTTTTTTCCCTAATACAGCTTGCACGATTAAATAAAATAAAACGATGTGTTTCTCTTCTTTGATGTTATGGAGAGATCCTCCTGATAGAAGACAAAAGGTTTTTAAGAAAATTACCTCTTATACAGTAATCATAAGTCAATCGATATGATTAATCGATTACTTGCATTCCTAGTTAAAACCAAATGCATATATGGTCATTATCAGTGTGTGCATGAAGGGGCATTCAGTAGAATTGTTTGAGCAGTAGCAGATGAGACATTACATTCTTGATTTGCCTCACAGAGTTAACTGATAAATCAAACTTACAAACCAGGGTGTGAGAAACGGACAAACATCTTACCATCCAGAAAGGCAAAAACCACGTCCTTTAGCTTGTTTTTTAAAGAAATAAAGGGCATATGTTTGCTTTGCTTCAGCCTTTCAATTGTCCAAAACATCTTTGTATGGAGGCTAATGCATCTGTTGGATTCTGGCAAGATGTATTATGGGAGAGTTTGTGAACTTAAAAATCTCCCGACAATTTATTTTGCTTGCAAGGTATGAAGAGTGAGGGAGAAAAGGTGAAAAAAATACTTAGCTTTAAAAATATCTTTTTCTTGTACTGTTTCAGGTGATAGTGAAACTAAATGTTTTGTACTTTTAACAGTGATTAGAGAAACGAAAGGGTCCATTTCTAGTAAATTGTTAGAGACCATACCTCTGGTTTGGTGGGGGGTGGGCCTCTTCTGAAGCGAGCTGGCACTGGCTTCGGCTTGATGCTTACGGGTTCTTCAGCATCCAGCTCTGGAGTCACCTGCTTGGCTCTGCAGGGTCCTCTGGCTGCTCCCTCTTTCCGTTGCTTGGCGAAGAGTTAGAACATTATTAAGAATGGAGTTTGTAACTTTCTTTAAGTTGTCCCTGAATAACACTACTTCACTTCCAAACTGTGACCACCCATAAAAGAATCATATTTATCCAACAGTAATGGCAGACGGTTCTAAGAGAGTTCAGTGGCCTTTTTCTCCACTGACATTTCCTCTCCACGCTAAAGCGTCTGTAAATGGCCACTTGTGTTTAACAAGGGATCAAACTGGCCAGCACTTTAGCATGGAAATGAAATGACACAAGGAGAGGAGCGGAAATTAGGAGCATAATTGGAGATACCCTGTGCTGGGTAAAGTGTGTGTCATCAGCTCCTTCAAACTGGGCTGTTGAGAGGGCGGTCACTGGGCCAGGCTGGGTCAAGAAGTGATTCTGAGGAATGAAGGGGGCGGTCGTGGTCTTTCAGCGTCGGGTCTGACCATCTTTCATTCCTTCTAAGGGTAGAGCGGGTAAGGAGTCGCCAGAAGGTTAAACCTCCTTTTCGCTGCCTTCACGTTTCTGCACTCTGAGGTTAAGAGACTCTGCAGAGAAAGCGCTTAACGGCCAGCAGCCAGGTTATTAAACGAATACAAAAATTTAATTATGGGGAAACATTAAGCACACCCTTATTTATTTCTAAGGCTTGTGTATAAGAGTTTGCTAAACCGAAGACCGAGCCCTCATCAGGTCTCCAAACATTAACCTCTACTAAACAGCAACACTCGCCAACTGCAGCGTGTAATTATATAAAAAAAAAAAAAGAAGAAGTGAAATCAGGACTAATGTGTGAAAAACAAAGACCCCTTCATTAAGACTTAGCTTTGAACATCAAAGGTCTTCCAGTCTGGGTCTGAGCATGCACTGAACTTGATGTTTTTGGGGGGGTTTTTTTGAGTTTTTACGGCACCAGTGGCTTGTTTTCAGACAGTAGGCTGACAGGAAAGGGGGTATAAGACATGCGGGAAAGGACCACAAGCGAGATTTGAACCCGGGTCGCCTGCGTTGTGGACTAAAGCCTCCATACATGGGTCGTGTGCGCTAACCACTTACGCACAACATTTGCACACCCCTTGATGTTTTGTTTTATTGCATTGGCGACAGTATTTTAGAACCCTGAACTGTGATACAGGGGAAGTGTTGTAGAACTGACAGCCTATTCAAACCTATTAGGTCAGAGCCCTTATTTACAAAGAGTATTTTAAGAAAGCTCTAATCATAACTAAAATTTAAAAATACTGGCCTCAACATAGTGGTCATTTGAGTACATTTATTTATTTTCTTTAAGTCTAACCTACTTAAAATGGAGAAAAATGTTGACAAACCAAACTGGACAGAGGAGCTTTTGGAAAAGCACATGGAGTAGAGGAATGTTTAAAAGGTTTGTTTGGTCTCTGGATTACGGTACAAACAAAGTTGCAGACTTCAGCGTGTGCTGCTGAGCAGACCTATATGTTTTTTTTCTGCTTTTTAGAGCAGCCTGGAAAGTGATATCAAAAACCAGAGAGGAGATGGCAGCACAGAAGCAAACTTCTAGACGATGCTTTAGAATAAAATGTCTGAAATCATCATAAATGATACAAAAAATACTTATTTACCTCATTATCTTCCTTCTATGTATACAGAGTGAGTATTATTATACCCCATCTTGTCTAGACTTTGTTTACATTTTTTTTGCAACTGTACCAAAATGGTTATTATTGATCATTTTAATGTTTGAAAATAATACCTCAATTCTTTGGATATTGTTTTTAAATTCTCAATTTTTTTTTCCCCCCAACATTGCAATTTTTCTTTTATTTTAGGAGCCACCTTATGGAGGGTTCAGATCAAATAAGTTGCGATTGTCAAAAAGGCTTCCAACATTGTATTCACACATGTCAAAATGTTCTAGAAAAGGTTCTGACTGAATTAAAACTCTTAAGACAAATCCTGGAGTTTAAGGAAAAATATTTTTTCCTAAGATGCCGTCAGCAGAAGCTTCTTTTAGCCTTTTTAAGCCACCAGCAGCTCACTTCAAATAAAGCGTCAACCTTAGAAAGGTGCCTTTTCTGCACTCATCAGACCTTCTGGACAATTAGATGTTTGCTTATCAAATATACAATGCAAGTATACTCTGCTCCACCTCCCCCACTCTTGTGACCGTTCTCCATCTCATTCTGTGGAGTAGCAAAGCAGTGAGAACAGATTTAAATCAGAAAAAAAAAAATCAAAATGCGTACAACTACACATTGTTTTCCATTGTTCTTTATAAAAAGCCTGTGAATAGATTTGGTTAGTTTTTTTATGTCATATATCCTTTTAGAGCTGGGAAAGGTGTTATTTTCTGCAGATATCAGACTGCAGCAGCAGGGATGTTGAGCTGCACCGTGATACCCAAATGCATCCTTGACACAATCAACGATGCTTTGACAGATTTGAGTCAGGATTTTGCTGGATCATTGTGATAATTGCTGCTGTAAACTCTTGTTGTAATTTTGTATTTAAAAATAGACCAAAACTACCCTGAGAATGTAAGCCTGGAAATGTATGGAACTCAGTTATCAGAAATATAGGGGAATCTTGGAGTCATGCAGAATTGATCACATGTATAATATCAAGCTAACCCATCTGCTGTTTAAGAGTAATTTTTCACATAGGGTTCTGTGATATTCTGTTCTCACCTTTTCTCGGTTGAAAGGGTCCTTAGGGGCAGAACCCTGGCGACCTTCAGGTAACGAAAAGTCCAGTCTCCCTGTGACCTCACAGGCCAGCAGCTTTTTAAGATGCTGGTAGTCAGGCTTATCTTCATATCCCAGAGTTCTGACATAAATCAGAAACTTTGCCAGCTCATCTGGAGATATGAGTAAACATAAAAATAATAGTTTACAGAAAAACATGTCAGTCAAGCTATAGGTTCTTATGTTTTTCTCTGAAATTATTGTAAGACTAAGGTGGCAGCAGCAAACGTAGGATGAACCTGAAGGTCTCCAACTTCAGATAAAACACTGACTGGCGATGTATCGCATCGCACAGAGCAGAACAGCTAGGGAGGTGCATTGTGTCATACACCGTCAGCCTCAATGGATCAGTGGAACCTGTATCACTACTCCCCCCCCCCCACACACACACACACACACACACAGATGATGCATTCTCTGGCTCTTATCTACAGCGGGCAGCCTGGCTTTGTTAGGAGATGAGAGTGGAGCTTTGACCATACATCACACACGGAGTCATCACTAAGGTGTGACCTCTCCATATAAAAAGGAGATAAAATACAAGTAACTTTGAAAGGCATGTCAATGAGACAGGCATCCATTTAATTGATATAAAGTTAGAACAGATTCCAAGGTAACGCCCCGGGCAGAATTTTCATCCTTTAGCTTCATTCTGAAGACCAGATCCCAAAGACCTAGTATAAAATCAAACCATCTATTTGTTCAGTAGTCTAAAGCTTAAGTTTTTCTTTTCATACAGCGATTCAAGGTTCAGAGTGAAAAATATTAGATCAAAGAAAACAAACTGCTAATTTTACAAAATCCCACTGGACGTAAACCACTAAAATCGAACCTCTTTTTTTCTCCAGCTTGACAAGTTTTGGGTGGAGTTTGAAGTCAAGCTGGTGTAGAGGTGGTGTCAATATAATTAAGAAAAGCTTTCTGTTAACAAGCTGCCTTGAAGGTAGTTGATAAAGTAGTGAATGCTTCATGGTTTAATTTGAGAGACTACTGTTGTTATTAAGGAGCGTGCAGTGCATCCACAGGAATCCTCAGAGCTGCACTTCTTCCATATTTTATCATGTTACTGCCTCATTTTAAAGTGAATTACCCACTTCCCTCTTAAAACCCTACAAACGCCTCATAAACATGTAAAAACCTTTGCTTAAAAGAGAGCAAATCTATCAAAACTGCAAAACAAAAGTGACATCTTTAAATGCATCAGCCGTTTTTATTCAAAATGTAGTTTTCTTTGATCACAAGTCAAGTGTTTCTACAACCTGATTGGTAAAGTGGTTGATCGAGCACCATGTGTCCCATAGATGTCAACCCCTTCCTTAAATCATGCTTGATCACGACCTTTCCTTTAGATCTTCATTAAAAACAGCTCCAGATTAGATGGACCTTTCGCCTTCTTACCTGAGGCTTCTCATCTTACTTCCAAATTCTCAGTTTAACCCGTGAAGTCTAAATGATGTCCTGTAACCTGAAGAATCCCTGCAGCCTTGGCTTACCTGTGCTGGCTCCACTCACTGACAGCTCCTGAACCGAGCATGGCAGATTATCCATCAGTCTAAGAGAGGAAATGAAACCAAGAGGAGATGAGGACAAAAAGACATGAGGGAGAGCGATCAGGACAGGAATAAGGCAGCAGGAAAGGGAGCTAAATCCTAGCCAAAGCAAGCTGTCACAGAGAATGATAACACTGATCTAGGGTCAACTGCACTCTGGATTATTATTGACCATGAATATTTATACAGGTCTACTGCAGAGTCCTAAATATTAGCCTGTATTCATAGCAGTATCATAATATTAAAAATCAAAGAGTCAGAAGCTGAGCTGATTTAAAATGAGTCTAAAATGTAATAATCTGATTTATTTTTAGTTTTAAAAATGTCTGCAAGGTGAAGCGTTATCGCTGATAGGTGTTAGGGGGCGGATCTAATAAGGATGTGCAAAAAGCAGTAAAGTTTACGCTGATATAGTCTCACAGTCACAAATCAACCTTCAAAGTAAATTAATTTATTAAAAAGGAAAAACTATAGAGATAAAAACTTTAACAAAGATCACTGGAGGGATCTTTCACATATTGATCAATTAATCAAAAATATATTATTTTTTTGACTAATAAACAAAAATAATATTAAGATTAATCAAGTAATAGAGTTTGAATCAAGGTAATGATTAGAATTACACAAAGGTTATCTGCAGAGCATTATTAGATACGTCATTGACCAGCAGGATGTATAAATGATACCGGGTAAAAAAAAAAAACATTTTTATGGACTGCTCACTTACAGATGTTTTAACAATCTGCAATATTTATTAATCCATCAAAAAAGTAGATATAGGAGTTAAATATAATGGCTGCTGTACATCAGACCCATTCCAACTCCACTTGTTCACAGAGAAATGCGTTGCCATTTTTCTCTTAAGTGGTTACCTCTAAAACATCAAATTTATGCTACAATATGCGTCTTCATTCAAGAAACAATAGAGATCTACCAAAAACAACCAAAACTTACCTGATTTTGGCCTCTTGGACCTGAGTGGGGTTTTTGAGGACGTTGTCCCAGGGCAGTGACCCACATAACCAGTGAAGAAGACAAAAACCCAAAACCTGGAGGTCACCACGTCTTGATGGCGCTATAAAAAAAACAAAAAACAAACAGAGGGTCTTTAACTTAAAGAATGCTAAATAATTCAGCTCCAATAGTACCTTCAACTGAAAATGAGACTTCAGTAACATTCAGGCCGTTTGTTTGGTTTTCAGAGTAAATTGACAAATCACAAATATATTATAAATATATATTGCATAGTTAATGTCTAATTCTGAAGTTCAGGTCCCGGCAGGTTTTTTTTATTCATTTTTAAGGACTTAATTAAAAAAATAATTAATGAATTAAAAAAATGGTGAAACAATTTTATTTATTCTATTAAAAGCACAGTTTGTACATTTGATTTGTAACAACAAAAAAACCCTTCAAAAAGGAAAAAGGTCTTGTAAAAATAAACATAAAACTATTATTTTTTATTAATAAACTTACTGATTACTGATCTAAAGCATGGAAAGTTCAGTTTAGTTTTCTAGAAGATGATCCACCTCTCATTCAAGAGGCTTCTTCAATTCTAACTGATACAAGAGAAAAACAGATCTAATGTTTTAAAAAGTGTTAATCATATCCAAGATGTAAAAGAATATAAATCAATAGTCAACAAATACTTGCCCTTCAAGGCTGGGGAGGAACCGCAGGCAAAAGTAGTTTTGACTTTTTACTAGTAATGTGAGACAAGTAGAATGCTTCATATTATTTTCTTAAGCCCTGCATGCATTTTAAAGATCTGCTTTTTTGGGGGGGGATAGAGACAAATATAACTGATATATAACAGCTGAGTACCAGTCTTGTATTTTAGAGTTTAAGCCTTTATCTTTTCCATTTTTCATGATTGTTGATTTAGTTGATGATCTAATAAAAGATTAAAATTTTGCATTTAGGTGTGACTAATATTTTACATTTAATTCAAAATGAAAATGCACAGACTTTTATTTATTGAGAACATTTTTCATAATTCCAGCATTTCCCTCTTTTCTATCGATTTCTGAAAAAGTTCCCATTAAAAGCTCCATTACCACTCATTCACACCATTTACAGTAGTAGGTGGAAAAACCTTTACTGGGATGATGGCATTGAAGCTTAGCGGAGATGGTCACTTTTTAGCCAACTTCTTCCATCAGAACTTTTTGTTTAACAGAAAAATATGGAAAAGATTACCAGTTATTTTAAGTCTTCATCATAAATAACAAAACTTCCATGGTTACAGCCGTTTCACACATGACGTCAACTTCGATTATTGAATCCTCTCATAAGGACCTATAATACAAATTAAACAGAGAACCAGCGAGCTTCTTTTATAATCCCATGACAATTCAAAATGTAATAATTTTGCCAATCTTTTCCCCTGTTGTTTGGAATATCTCAGTCTAATAGATAATATGCATGTTTTGTTGCCGACTGGTAAAATAGTGTTAGGGTGGTAACAGTTGTTTATCCAGTGTGAATTAGACTTGCAAACAACTGCGGGATTTAAAAGGATGAATTGTGTTTCTCTCTAAACTACTGTTCTCATGTGGTGTTTTTCATTCAATGAAAAGAGCCATTTTAAACAGCTTTGTATTTGTACACTAAACAGACTAACCAAGCAGGTCAGTACAAAAAAAGACTTTAATATTCCAAACTAATGCCAGGAAAAATTGTAGACATTAGTCTAGTTCAGGTTCTCATGCAGTGAAAGCTCTTATGAAAGCATGTTTTTCCATCTTGTGGTGATCATATGTATGACTGAATGGATCTACATTTATGCGTGAGGTCTGTCAATACTTGGTGACCAAGTCCAGTGAGGTTGAGCCTGGGGAGTTTTAGTAGCTCAATACAGCAAAGACTGCGTATGTCTCGGGAGAAATTACCTATCGACTCGCTCTAGCAAAAGGGAGAAATCACCTGCCTCAGTCGCTGCCTGCATCGATCCTACCCGGTCGCCAGAAGTCTGGTCCAAAAAGGAAGTGAGGCCACTCTCACACGGGATCAGATTATGAATGCGATAAACTGATTTTAAGTTGACATGCTTGTGAAATTAAAGTACTCTGATTTAGCTGAACCAAGTTGTCTTTCTCAACATGAATAATGACTGTCAACACCAAATGATGCGCTTTGAGGCCAGTAAGAAAATGAGTTCAGGGAAATAAAGCTGCCTAAATAACAATTCTTTATTTTAGATACAAGCTGGACAGCTAAAGAGATGCTGGTTAAAGGCGTGATAATGGAATTCATGTCTAAATGTTATATTGCAAGTGTGGGTAATAACTCTTTGTCTCTAAGATCATGTCATGGGAAAACAGCTTAAGCAGACCTTCCTCTACCTATCCAACCATGAGAAATCCTCTCTTGAGTGAATCCTGGTCTACCCCAAGGCCTCTTCATAAATGGACATGCCTATAATCCACCCCTAGAAAGGCCTTCTGACAGGACACCTAAACCAACTAACATGGTTCCTTTCATGAAGAAAATGAGTTCACTTTGAGCTCTTTTCTTTTTCTGAGCTGCAACACTAAAGCCTGGTTAATGCTTGATGAGTCTGCGAGGTGTGCACGGCCAAATTATAGACACATCTGCTGATTTAGCCCATAGATATCCTCACGATAAACAGATCAAGAAATTGTGTCTCTCGGATGAAACAGACATTGAAAATGTTGGAAACAGCTGTGCTTTTTTAAACTTTGCCAGTAAGATGAATTGTCTCAAGATTGGTGAATTCACAAACTCCCTAATGTACCTCTTGCCAGGAGACAGCAGATCGTATGGCCTCGGTGCAGAAAGGTTCGGACCAATGAAATGCAGGGACGTGTATGACATCATCGTTTCAAACAGAGGCGGAAGGCTGAAGCCAAACAAACATGGCTGTGCCTGTTTTAGCTGGAATACCCTCTAATTCTTTTTGAAAAAGGTACCATTTGTGGATGCCTTTGTGGATGGGAAGATGGTTGGGCGTTCCCCCGACCGGATTTGGTAAGAATTAGACTTATCAGTTAACTCCGCTAGTTGCGAAAAGAATCATGCTGCTGCTGCTGTGATTTGCTAAAAATCTCAACATGGTAGCCACGTGCCAAATCAGCTCAAAGAATTGTACTGAATATCCCTCCCTTTCGCGAACAGTTCCTACAAGACCCTTCCCAGATTAATCAATGTAGTTTAATTTGAATTCTACACGGTATCAATCTGGCTTCTGCTCGAAAAGTGTTTTGTAAGCTTGTGGTCTTTAAACTTCAATCCCCACTGGAGTTGGCTAGGGAATTGTGTAGAGGAGGAAAAGCCCCACCAAGTATAAAAGCTGCAGACGTGTTCACACATCAGGTTTCTACATACGTACATATTGTATACCAATGAGCCTTAAAGAGGAATCTCATTACAGAAACGTAAGTGTTCTTGGTTCATTTGTGGCCTTTATGATAAGGTTGCCGATACACTCCTGGGGTAATTTTGGTAGGCCGTCCACGCCAAGAAAAGTTCCCTATTTTTGTTCCCTCCATCGTGGATAATAGCTTTAGCTGTGGTTCACTGGAAAGTTAAGTCTTGGAAATGGCTTCGTAAATCTTTCCAGACTATTAGATGTTTATGATTTTGCTTCTCAGCTATTCATGAACTTCTCTTAATCGACCCATGATGATTGGGCTTTTCAGAAACCTTTAGCCTACTTTGTGTTGTTAGACAGCTTCTATTAAGTGATTTCTTCACTCTACAGGTCCTGCAGCAATTAGACTTTAGGTGGGAAGTGAAATGAACCCAGCTTTGAAAAGGACGTGGTGAGTCACAATTTACTTATGATTAAACTAGGTGGTGCTTACTTTTTCCACAAAGGGCTGTGGTGGTTCGGATTAACAATCTTAAACACTTCAGATAATTATGAGGGGAATAAAAGCAAAAATAAAAGGAATTTGTATGGTGGGAAGTGGTGCTGCAAATGAAAAAAGAAAGTGTCAAAAAACATAAGCTCCAAATGTGAAACTGTCATTGTCTCTTCTACTTGATCTCTGATAATAAGGGTCAAATCTGTTTGTCCTTGTGAATTTAAAGTATGTATTATGTCTGCATTACAGCAAAGCTCTCTATAGCTGTAAATGATTATAGACCGACTCATTGCTTCGAAGAGCCTGTTGGAGGAGAATTAGAATGAAAAATGCACATGATACTGACAATGGAAAACGGTGTTCAATTCCCCGAGCAACATAATGGATTAACAATTAAAAAGATCAACAACTACATTAAACGCTGCTGCCCTCTGCGTTCGCTCTGGGCACGATAACGCTGCTCATTATGCCACTTTATGTGTCTGCTCCTCTATATTCATGTATGTACTTGGCCCTCGTACGAAGAATGGCAAAGGACAACAAAAAGAAGCGTTTTTTTGCTTATTTGCATGTAAAGATTTTAGATGAAACTTGGAACCAAAAATCTATA
Source organism: Jordanella pulchra (assembly GCA_034780135.1). NCBI lineage: Eukaryota > Metazoa > Chordata > Actinopteri > Cyprinodontiformes > Cyprinodontidae > Jordanella > Jordanella pulchra. Next base: position 14,048 of record JAUZNJ010029883.1, read on the forward strand.
AAAGACATGACACAGACCCAAATATATCCATGCAGTGTTGTGTTCCCCACCAGCTTTAAACAGGGAGATGAGAAAACGTTGGCCGTGCTGCTAATTATCTCCTATTGTTATTCAGATTCCCTTAAGCACAATGCTGTGTCACACTCTTAACCCCTATGCCTTGCAGACTTGTTGTTTGGAGACGGTCATCAGTCCGCTGTCCGCCCACCAAATGGCACTAATTACACCGTTTAGCTCTGGGTACATAGGTCTGCATCTAGCAGGATGTGTTCACCAAGGCTCATCATCAGCAACCTGACAACATCTTTGTGAGAATGAATGCCACCGGGTTGGCAAGGGCAGATTCGGGTCTGGTTCTCCAACATGCTCTGTCTGTATCTTAGCAGATTTAAACGAGACAGATATCAAAGCGAGTTAGAATGTTTTTAATAGCTAGCTGTAGCTTGAAGGTCTATATTTTTAACTGTTATGGCTAATGAAACCTCAGTATGTTTCCTTATAATAATGCTAAATTTTTTCAAAGACCGAATATCCTTTTGGAGAAAGTATCAAAGATTTTGTTGGCTTTTTGAAAATTATTTTTATTGGTAGGGGAGCATTTCTTTAAGAAATTAAAAGCAAATAGGTCAGGACAGATGTATTCCTAGCCACCAAAATTACTGTTTCCCTTTGAAAACATAAATGACACCAAAAATACTTAGCAACTAGAGACTTGAAGCACAACTTGTTTAGCTCTGAGACGACTACATATAGCCTAATTTGGAAGTTAACAGCCAGGCCATAAGTGAGAGGAGGCGTTGTCTATTAAAATAAAATCTATCATGTAAGAAACATTCGATTTTATACGGACAAAGGATTAAATTTATAGATTAATACTTAATCTAAGGTTGACTGATCTTTTTGATCAATTAATGATTAAATGATAAGCAGCCATTTTTTTTAAAAAGCTGAATTTTCTTTTTTATTGAGACAATCTTTAAAAAACATTAAGGGCTAAACATTCTTTCTACAATATGCTAAATAAAAAAAAAATAGGACATGATTACATTTTAGCAATTTATTATGCCAGCAGAATTACATACCGACTACATTATT
>JAUZNJ010029884.1:5099-15141 GCA_034780135.1 Jordanella pulchra
GAGGAGGGGGAGGAGCCTCAGACACCTGAGGGAGGGGCGTGGCCTCAGACACCTGATGGAGGGGCGTGGCCTCAGACGCCTGAGGGAGGAGCCTCAGAGCTGCAGGTGGAGGGCTGCTCTGGTCTCTCAACAGATGAACACTCACCACCGATCAGCAGGTAAAGATATTCTGTCTCAGGCTTTGCCAGTCTCGGTCCTGGAGGGCCCCTGAGGGCCCCTCAGGGCCCCTGAGGGCCCCTGAGGGCCGCTGTCCTGCAGCTTTTAGAGGTTTTCCTGCTTCAGCTCAGCTGGTTCTGATGCCTGCAGTTCAGCAAAAGCCTGTTAATCAGCGATGAATGAAAATCAGCTGTGCTGAAGCAGGGAAACCTCTAAAAGCTGCAGGACACCGGCCCTCAGGGGCCCTCAGGGGCCCTCAGGGGCCGAGGTTAGGGAAGCCTGCTGTTTAGATGCAGCAGTCGAACAGTCCTGACAGGATCAGCAGGCGGGAATCAATGTGGTTCTGATGGATCAGACAGATTTAGTCAGTTTTCAGAACCTCCAGGTTCTCCTCGGAGCTGCTGTGAGGTTTATGTTCCTGCTGTAGAACGTTCTCAGTTCTCCTGGTGCTCCTCAGGACGTCCTGTTCTGGTGCTCGGATCTGAAACTCCTGAGGCTCTCCTGCTGTGGAACTCTTTGGTTCCTGGACATCTGAGGACTTGTAGATGATATTTTGACTGACCTGCCGGTTCTTGTGGTCGGAACCGGTCTGGACTGGGGAACTTCTGAAGGACCCCATCAGCCTGTTGCGTAAACTGGTTTGAACTTGGACCATGTTTCCTCCTGGTTCTGTTCTGTAACATAGACGTACTGATCCAAAGTTCTGCAGGTGTTCTGGTGAGCTGGGACCAGTTGATTCATCTGCTTTTGCAGAGCAGAGTGGTTCTGACCCATGAGGAGTGAAAATGAGCAGCTGAGCAGAACCACTCCGTTTCGTCTGGCGGACACAGCTGTCAGGTTCCCATGGTAACCAGAGAAGGCATGTTGCCACTGAGTGTGGGAAAATGCTGAGTCATGGATAGCCGGGCTGACTCAGCGGCTCGACCCGGTCCGCCTGCTCTCTGGCCTGCTGGTTCTGAGCGCTGCCTCAGCAGATGTGGATCTGGAGCACAGCAGGAAGCTTTGGGTTGACCGACACCAGAAACCAAGAACCAACTGTGACGACTCGGACAGCAGGTCCAAAACAGGCCTGGACCTGAACCCGGTTCTCCGGGTTCTCCGCTTCCTGTTGTGGTCCAACAGAACCTTGTGATCAGAACCATTGGAGCTGGACCTTTGAGGACCTGTGCAGGACGGTTCCGGGTCCGCCTGAAAGGCCTCCTCTTCTGAGGTCCACTGAGCTGCTCACTGTGGAACCTGCCTGATGTTACCATGGTTACCCGAAGGTGTGTCCAAGGAGTCACATGACAACGTCTGATCTCCACCCATCTGTCTCTGCAGGACCTGACTTCCCCATGGCCCCCCAGGACGGAGATCAAGCTCAGCCAGGCAGAGGACGGCGCCGCAAGGTAAACGGGTCCAGGTTCTGATGAAAACAGCCTGAACCATCATCACTCAGTCACTTCCTGCTGATGCTGAGGTCACTTCCTGTCACACTGGGAGGAAGCTGAACTTTTGAAGGACGTCAGGCTATTCAACTGCTGGGGGTTAAAATTACCAGAACTTTCTGAGGAGGTCAAACCCAAATTAAGACCAGTACCATCAGAACTAAAGCAGTGGGACGGGGTAAAGCTGACTGAAAGAACTGGGCCCGACCAGAACACAACCAGTGGGCTCTGTGTCCAGCTCCACCACTTTCTGAACCGCAGCAGCTCGTCTGTTTCCTTCTTTCTGTCCACTGTCGTCATGGTTACTGAGGTCAGGCTCACCTGGATTGATCAGCTCAGCCAAGTAGTAGCATCCAGTTAAATAACGGAGATGGATGGATGTATTCACAGTTAGCATTTCTTTCTATCTTTGCAAAGGAATGAGAAGAAGTCAGAAATCATGGCCTGATGTTCAGACCTGCTCTGATCCGAAACTGGTTCCTCTTCATGACTTAAAGTCTGAGAAAGGCTGTGAAGAATAATCGAATCAAAACATGTCACAGACAGTTTGGATAAACATCAAAAGTTATGAATAAACACTGGGAACCGGTTATGGGAGGATTACTTCTTGTCCCAACCAGACATTGTGTGACAGGTGGAAAAACCTGAGTGGAAACTTTTATCAGGGAATAATGGGAGATGGATTTTTTCCCACAACACCAGCAATCAAAGAAAGAAACCAAGGAGCTGCTGAGGTTCAGGAAGTAGTGGAGCTGGACATAGAGCCCACTGGATCCCCTGGATGAGCTTGGAGTGAGAGGTGGCGCCATGAGACCAGCAGGGGGCGGCAGAGGATGGTGTTCTGGAGGATGGACTAGTTTGTTTTCTACTCCTTTGCTCCTCGTCCATTTGGTCTGTGAAGCTAAAGCCTGCTTAGTGTAACCCAGCAGGTCGAGACTCGTCTTCAGAACATCTGGATGAAATCTCTCTCAGGGTCCAGAGTCAGATGTCTGGGTTGGGACTTGTTGGGCTCAGGAGAAAGATGATGCCTTCAGGGAACCGGGTAGCCGACCAGCACAGGTTCTGTGACCCAAGAAGGCGCTGATGTGGATTCAGGACTCTGCCTAAACCTAAGTGGTCAGCTTGAATGCATGTGGCGCCCTCTGGTGGGACACCGAACTCTGCATGGGGCCTTCAGGGACCAGCGATGAGTTCAGGGACATTTCCTTCCACCTTCAGCCATTCATGTGTCCTCCTGTCCTGCAGGGGGAGCTGCTGTGTCGCTCTGTCAGTCCCACCAGGAGCCTTTTCCACCGTTCTCTGTTTAGCCGGCCCCCCAGCCCCCGCTCCACCCCGACCAGAACAACGGGCCCCGGTTCTCCTGCCTACCAGAGTGGACCCCCGCAGCAGGACTCCCCACCCAAGGCTCCACGCAGGTATGATCACCAGCACCAGAGTGGTTCCTGGATGGGTTCCATGTTTCATGAAATGCTTCAGAACCTCACGGACCTTTGGGTCGGGATGTTCTGGGTCTCACATTCTGAGTTCTTCACATGAGAACAGATCCCTGTCTGTGTTTCAGGCTGAGCTTCAGTGGGATCTTCAGGTCGACCTCCAGGGATTCAAACCAGCAACCCTCGCCATCGAGCCCCGTCACCATCAAACTGTTTGGACGGAACCGGCGAGATAAAGCCCGAGGTGGGGATGCTGCTGACTGCCGGTGGGTCTGTAGGGGTACAGCCAGCCTGAGCGCTGAACAGCTGGACCAGAACCTCTTTGGCTTTCTGTTCTAAGGTCCAGTAGAACCCGTACAGAACCAGCAGAGGTTTCACTTCCAAACAGTCGGGTTTAAACAGGTTCTGACTGCTGGAGCCTTGTATGAAACAGCCCCTCCCTCTGAGGTTTCCACATGCTGAAATTGGCCTTAGTCCACTTCCTGGTTCTGACGGCGCTCAGGCGGTACCAGGCTCCTGACTGGTCAGCTCTTATCCCTCAATATTAAGGCAGCATTAGCAGGGTTCTGGTGGAGGAACCCAGTCCCAGTTTGGTGTCCAGATTCTGATGCTCAGGATTGAGCTCAATATCTTGGTTCTGCTCCAGCCCGTCTGCCTGAAGGGGAAGCAGCGGGTCAGAACCAGCTCATCTGTGTGCTGCAGGCGTCCTGCTGCTCTGTGAGTAAAACAGTGATCTGATATGAGAATCTGGTACTTGTGACCCGGGAATGAAGCCGGGTCGGCCCATCAGGAGCTCTGGTCCCGTTGGACCTCCAACCTCAGCATATTATTTCTAGAGGACTTTAAAAACAAGACCAGAGCCGACCCAGTGCTGCTCAGAACCCAGAACTGGACAAATAAATGTAAAGAACATAGAGACTTTAAAACTTCCTCTGAACCAAAAGCAAAGGATTTAAAAGTGATGTTTGAAAGATGAGGATCTGCAGGCTGAGGCCACCGTTCCTCCCGCAGCTTCAGCGCTCCGCCTGCATTCTGTGGGACGCATGGAAACCTCCGCTGAAGGTCTGAGGAGGTGGAGCAGCCCAGGCAGGGCGGGGCGGCAGCCAAGAAAACGACTCACAGGCTGGTGCTGATGTTTGTTTGGACCCGTTCAGAGTTGGGCCACAGCATTCAGAACCAGATGGACCTGTTAGAGAGTTCTGACTGGGCCCAATTAACAGAGTGATAAAAGCAGGGTTTCAAGATGGCGTCAAGAGAGGAGAGGAGACAGCAGCTGAGAGTCTGAGACATGAAGACGGAGAACAAGCTCAGTGTTAATGGAGGCTGGAGGTCCTGCTGAAGGTGAGAACCTGACTGTGGAACCAAAGAGGAGAACCCAGAGCACCAACTGGACCTGGTTCTACTGGGTCAGCTCATTGGTAAGAGTTCTGGACATAAAGGAGGAACATCCATCCATCCTTATCCAGATCAGGTCCTCTTGAGGCAGATGAAGTTCCAGAGACCATCTGAGGACCTTCCAGAGTTCCTCCTCCTCCTTCTTCTTCTTTAGCTGCCCTCGTCTTCACCTCAGACTTCAGCAGCTTGGACACTTCTGCAGCTGCAGCATTATTCCACCTGCTGCCTGCTCTGCATTGCTCCTAGCTGAGTGGGCGGAGCCTCTGTGGGCAAACAGAGCAGCAGACATTCAGTGAGTGCCGATACTCCGTGGGAAAGTGGTCTGTCACTGCGCTGCAAGCAGCTCTCAGCTGATCGGGATCAGGAGGGAGCGACGGTGGAGGCTCTGCCGCCTCAGGTCAACTGAAAAGACTGCTCAGTTCGGGTCCAGCAGATAACCTTCCTTCAGCAGCCTGTCTGCCAGCACGGGATTATAATAATACCTCACGCCTTAATTTCTACGTTTGATCCGAATCCTTTGGGTCAGAGAGTTTCTACAATGTTTGAAGCTTTAGAAGGTGTTTCTGTCAGGATGGCCCAGTTCACACCGTCTTCACTTACCTGCCTGAACCGGAGTGGAACCAGGCAACCAGAACCAGTGTCAGGAACCTACTGCAACCCAAACCAGAACCAGGACTGATTCCTGGCTGAAAGCAACTGTTCTGATTGGATGCTTGCTCAGCTTCCTATGAAGAGCCATGAAGCGTCTGAGTGGCCTGATGCTCAGGAAGTGGAAGGACAAGGAGAGCCAGACAGAGAGGAGAAGGAGTGAACCCTCAGCAGGAGGATCGGAGGAAGAGGAGAGCGAGAGGAGGACTGACCTCAGACACAGACAGACGCACAGACGGATGGTGAGGAGGAGGAGGTCTGAGCCATGTGGACGGATGCTTGACGATGAAAAGATGGAGGACAAGAGAAGGAATGAATGGACAGAGTCTGACTCCATCATTGAGGAGGAGAGCAAGAAAGAGAAAGGCAGAGAAACGAAGGAACGGAGGAAGTCTGTGAGCTGCGTAATGATAGAGGACAGGGTAGGAGGACAAGTGGACGGAACAGAACAGGACATGGACAGGAAGACGATGAGACGGCGGTCCGATCCTTGTGGTGTTCTCTACATCCAGCTCCTCCCGCTGTCCTTCAGGAAGAGACAGGAGCTACTACAGAGAAGGACGGGACGGAGCACCTCCTGCAGCGAGGACAGGGACAGACGGCGAGGAGACAGCCACATGTCCATGGGGACATCAGAGCCAATTGGTCTGGTTGATAACAGTAAGAGAAATGTGGTTATTACCATAGAAACCACCTCAGACACCTAGGCATCAGGCCGTGTCCTAACTGTCCCCTCAGAGACCTTCTGAAGAGAAATTGAAGGTTCTGCTTAGAAGAAAACGAGGTCGGTTCGTTAAACTGATTTTTTTTTTTGGTTAATTTTTTGTCTTTGGTTTGTTGGTTGATTGGTGAAATGTTTATGTTCGCTGGTTGGTTGAACACCCGCCTGTTTCGATTGGACTTTTCTGATCACTTGGGCCGCTGACCTTTTTTTTTAGAACTTTATTGCCTTTAAATGCAGGTTAAATGCAGACAAACAGAAAGAGGCAGGCAGAAATAAAAAATAAGTAAACAATAAATAACAAAAATAAAACAGAAGTTGGGTCCAGTCTGTCATACTGTACAGGGTATAGCATATATCTTATCAAGCCTTGATAATAACAAAAACAGTAATAGTGATACATGGATTAGAGTAAAGTAAGAGTCCTAAGCAAGATATTCAATAACTGAGGTCCACCTTCTCAGAAAAACAGGCACTTTCATCTGTAGTTGGGCAGTCATATATTCCATTGTGTACATGTTTTACCTTCTGTAGCCACTGAGTGGTCGTGGGAGGGTCAGATTTCATCCAGTTAGTAGTAATATTTTTTCTTGCAATCATCAACAATATATGTAATATGTAGGATTGTTCTGCGGTAAACAGGTGATCAGGAAACAGGCCGCTGACCTTTGAAGCATCGGTTTACAGGTTTGGTTCTGGTCTCACATTAACTCAGAGCTGCTCACCGGATGATGATGATGATGATGATGATGATGATGGTAGAAGAGGAATCTGTGATCCTGGTGGAGAGGATTAGATGGTTTCTGTGCTGCCCCCAGTTAATGAAATTAAACATCTGTCCGTCACATGATTCTGCTTGGCTTTATTAAAATGTGGAAGCTTTGGAACGTGACGTCAGCAGGTGTCTGGTTCAACAAGAACCCTTCTGCATGATGGAGCCGCTGCTGAAAGTTCAGGAAACAAAGAATGAAAAACAAACCTAATCCCGTTATGGCTGCTGGCCTCCGCTCCCTGTGCGTCACTACTCCATCTCTTCCCACCGTCCGCTGCGTTCTGCCCCGGTTCTCACCGTGTGATGAGCTCTTTGACCTGCTTCTTACTGTGGTCTGACTACGCTCTTTTTCTTCAGATTCACTTATCCCTGATTTTGGCAGTAGTGTTATGACATTTTTGTGCTGATTCAGTTCTGGAGGTGTTCTGGCAGCGCTCTAACGGAGCTCTGGGTCCGTTTCACAGAGCTTCCTCAGAGTAAAATGATCTCGTAGTGATTTCTTTTTCAGGTCTTTTGAGCTCCTAAAGTGAGCAGATGTGAGGAGGACTTTTAGTGAGCCTTAGGGTCTGATCTTCAAATTCTGTATGTATTTAAGCACATAAAGTGATTACCAACCGCAGAGCAGATCTCCATAGAAGACAGAACATGCAAAGCTTTTTTAATGTTTGGCTTCATCCATATGCAGATGATTTTCTAATGACCAAAATGACCAAAACTGGGCAAAGTTAAAGATAGAGGGTACTAACCTCCTGCAAAACCTACAAAACATTTTTTAACTGGGAAATCCACTGCAGTGCTTTGGTGTCTGTATGTAGTATGTTTGGATATCAGCTGCAAAGCCACATGGGAAAATGCCCACGGTTGCTGTGACCAGGGTCGGACATGAACTGTATCAGTCTGTTTCTAAAGGTTTCCCAAAGTTACTAGCCAGCCAGCATTTTCACTAGCCATAATTTAGCTATTAGAAAAGAATTACAAACATGGTGTTCCTTCAAAAATCCCTGGGAATCTGATTTCAGGACTTGAATTCATGCAGCTATTAGCCAAATGTCGCTGCCTCACTACAAACTTTTACCAACATTTCTGAGCTGATGGAAAGAAGCTCTGAGCCGTTATCAGTGAATCACCATCAAGTTTTTAATCTGTTCACAGTAATATTACACTAGAACTAGAGTGAACAGATCCAAGAATATGTTTCATTTATTTTTAGATTGTTGTAAAGGATTTGATTCTTTGGAACACAAGTTAATGCTGAAAACTCTACATTGGTTTGAACCTGGTGATAAGTCACAGCGATAGGAGGGCTATATAAAGGAATAAATGGTTTTGTTGCATTAATCAGGGATATTTACTGAAGCTTTGATCTTTAAGATGAATAAGGATGTGGATGCTCCACATTATTGTTTATTCTGGTAGCAGAAATTCCTCAGAACAGTGATAGACAAAGGGTTTTAATTACAATTAGTCAGTTATGATGTTAATGATGATATCACACTAATTTTATATGATGAAGGGCAAATACTACTAACCTTAGATTAAACAGATCAATTCTCAACTGTTTTAGATTCAAAGTTAAACTTAAATAAATGTGAATTGATGCTTTGACACAATCCAATATTGTAATCCCATCCATCCATCTTCTCCCACTCATTCCATCGGGGTGGGGGGGGCTTATCTCCAGCAGTCTATGGGCAAAGGATGCACCATGCAGCCCTACATTATAATCCCCACATGATAGCAATATATGTTTTGGAAAAGTTATCTCCAGAGGTCAGAAAATACAAGAGAATCGAACCTTTGTGAAGAAACTGGACGAATGCAAATCTATGTAAAAGAGTTTGTTAGAGAGAGGGGGGTGGTTACTATCTAAAATGGAGGGTCTTTCTACAATAACTCCTCTCTGCTGGATTCGTAGGATTTAATCAAGAAAACTAATGGTGTTTCTTTCAGATTCATTGGAGGAAAATACATAAATACAGAATGATGTAGTTAAATCATTGAAAGACGGGCGACTATTTAATGGTTTGGTGTATGAAGAATATCCTTCAATGGCTGAATGCTTTCTTTATAGCCAAAGTTTGTTTGCTGTATGATCCCAAATTTTACATAATTTGCTCTGAACCCCAATGGTGTTTCATTACTGGACTTCTGTGCAGATCATGGATTGTCCATAATTTAGACCATGTTCAAGCAAAAGGATGTCCAGCACCTTGGCGCTTGGCACCGGGATACCCTTAGCCAGCAGTGGCGGAGCTAGACTTCTTTTCAAGGGGTGTCCAAAGGGTGAGCAAGGCTTTATCAGAGGGGTCTACAAATGATGAACGAAAGGAAACAAATATTTCCTCACACACACTCAAATTAAAATGGTTTATTTAACAAAGATTTGACCAAACAAGGCGTTAAACGGCACTATGGGACAGTGAACATGTAAATGTAAACTCAGAGCCCAGAATATGACCAAAAACAAATTCTCAAAAATAAATAAACAAAACTGGCTCCAAATAGTAAAGTGCAAGACAATACAGAGCTGACCAGCATTACCCTGCTGGTATTTATAAAGGTTTGAGAAACACTGCTATGGTCAGATAAGCTTTGAATGGGAACAACATTCTGCAAACTCAAAGCCAGGATGCACTCAAGAGCACAATTCTCTGATTTCTGTGGGAAGAAGCAAAATGTTTTACAAAGTCCTCCATGTTGAGGGTCTGTGCCCTCCATGACTCAACACTGAGAATGCCAAGATGACTTAACCTGTCATCAGCCATAGTTGTTCTAAGGTGGTTTTTGATCAGTTTTAGAGCAGAAAAACTTCACTCACTGGACGCAGTACTGACTGGGATAACAACTGAAATCTTCAGATTCTGTAAAACCAGGGAGGAGAAATGCCTGCATGCAAAACAGTAAGTGGCATTTTCAGATACAAAGCACTGGGCTGTCTTTGTACCAAGAGCTGTTCAAAGCCCTTGTTCTTGTTCCATGCTGAGTTCTTGGGAACTTTGACAGACATGGCTGAGCTGCACCTTCTGCTTTAGTTCTTGAGATGTCTGGAATAAATATTAGTTAATTATATTAAGTATTTTAAGAGTATTTTTGGGCAGACATCTCAATAAGTGAAGTTGTAATTAGTTTAGTTTCTAGCATAACATGGGTAGTGTGTGCCTACCAACTGGTCCTTTTGGTTTGCAATAGGTTGTGCTGGGTGGGGGGGGTTCAGTGCCATTTCCTTCTGCGTCACTGTCTTCCTCCCCAGAGTCTGACTCTGAATCTATATCACCTTCATCTCTCTCTGGAACTTAACTGTGAAATACATAAACAGACAGAATAAAAATGCACAAAGCATCCTGCTAACCTTTAGAATGAGGCTTATTGGATTCTCCTACCTAATAACTCTCTGCCACAGCCTCTAACCTGCTGGTGATACACTCGGGCCTGGTGTCTCCTGGCTGGATTCTCCAGGTTGGTCACTGCTGCAGGGTTCTGTCTGGTTCTG